>JAVQJL010068662.1:0-16642 GCA_036024295.1 Nannoperca obscura
GAACAGAGTTACAATGAATGTTTGAATTATGATGATGGTTCTGAGATGGTTTGGGGAAGCTTCGTGGGGGAAGTCCGCCGTGGCACCCGGGTACGACGAACCCCCCTTCAGGACCCTACCGAGAGAAATAGAGAAAGAAATAGAAAAGAAAAGAGAGAAGAACGGGAAAACTGATGAAAAGGGATGGGCGGGTGGAGCGCAGTAACTAGAGTGAAACGAGGGGACGGTTAAGAATGGTATTTATACTGATGTATGGCGGTTAATGTAATTGGGGTGTGGTCCTGCTCCCGAAATTCCGCTAAATAGCAACAATTACTGAATCAGTTCTGATGGTGTGTTCTGTCTTGTGTTTAAAAGTGTTTATACAGTGCAACACGTTCCTCCTGTTAATGTTATGCTGGCATCGTGTTACACAGTCACTTACATCAGTCAGTGGCCTGTGCCGTCTCTCTCCCAAACTGGTGTCTTTGTGAAGGTGCGGATGGGCAACCAGTCCGCAACCAGGATCACGTACAGCATCAACAACCGTCAGGGGACTTGAGCGGGTTGAAGAGAATCATAAGCATTTGTATGTCAGGAATTCTCCTTGTGAAACAAATCTCCTTTTTCAATATTATTGTTAGAAAGTCTTGTGCTGATCTTGAAAGATGGAGCCAACACAGACCCCCATTTAAAACATCTTCATACTCTCTCTCCCCTCTACCTCATTATCAGAAAGATGATTAATACAAGAAGTGCGTTTTGTTCATGAATACTTCTCAGACTGTAACATTTTATTCTGGTGGATTCTGTGAGAAAGGAGGGAGCATTTTATGGAAACTTCGCAGGAGGAGAAATGCAGCAAACAGATCACAAGAAATATGACAAATGTCATATATTAAGTCTATATTCTCCAATACTGGAAGAACTGTATACAAACCTGAACTATGACACCCCAATATGTAAATAAAGAATAATGGTATCTTGGTTTAAGATTAAACCCCCCACAGTCCTGTGTTGTATCTTATGGTGTTTCACTACTGGAGATGACCAGCAGAATGCGGTACTGACCACTTTCAGTCACTAGATGGCAGTGTGAAAGATATCACCCATATTTTAAAACCAGCTATAACAACACCAGGTAGCCTACACAAGAAGGCTGATTGTGTTTGACAAAAATAATATCCAAACAAGCCCCAGAATTAATGTTATAGTCCATTTGCAAGTCTCTCTTCTTTTTTCTGTGTTTTCTGTTTTCCTGCAGTTCACACTGGGTTGTAAAGGCATCTGACTGTAGATGTTCACCTCTGTGAAGAAGGTGGAAAGTCACAGGTGCTCGTAAATATTTGTAGAAAATCCTGCTGACAGTCTTGACACAACACATAACAAATAACTTCTTCAGAAAGCAATTAATCTGAAGTCACATACATTTGCTGGTCACGTGTTTATTTGATTTGAAGTAATATACAGCCATTGCATGCTTGTGTGGCAGATATGCATGACCACTCCCAAAGTCGACTTGTTTGCACAGTAACACCTCGCCCTGTGCTGCTGTTTGACAGTCTGCACCAACTCCACACTAACTCTGTGAGACGTGACGAGAGAATCCTGACCCAGCAGGCATGAAACCAGCTGGGAGGTGGGTCCACATCTAAAGGCTTTACAGGGTGAAGGCAGTATTATCTTTGGCCTGAGAAAGAGCTGGAATTCTTTCTATAAATAGAGAGAATGGATAGGGTGGCTATTTTCAACACACACAGTGCATGCCTTTAAGTCTGCATTTCCATTTAAAAGTACCATAACCAAGGGGCTTAATTTAGAATAAATTTAAACTACAAAAACTACATACACTGCACACATGCAGAAGATTAATGAGCCTCAAAGAGACTTTTTATACTATGAAGCTTCAGTTCACTGCCTTAAAAAACATAGTTATTATTATTAATTAATAATAATAATTAATTATCACTCCAAAACTTTTTGTCTTGTTTACCTGTTAGGCTGATAAGCATCAGAGCACTTTGGTAATAGTATAGACACATTATAGAAGTTATTTCCAAATGAATTAGATACTTGCACCTTCTCACAGCAGACATTTTGACTTTAAATAGCCTGTGTTGTCAGACTTTATAAATAAACATGTCTCTATGTGTCTTTGAGAAGAGCACTTTTCTTGAGAAATGACATTGTGTCAGACCTGTTACAACCTGCTACGATGATTTGCTACGATGATGATTGATTCACGTGTATTTTCCAACAGCACAGCAGTTAACACCAACTGCACTGATACAATGTGCACATTCAGGTGAGATTAAGAGGCAGCTTTCTGTGTTTTGAGTCCGTCTATTGACCTACTTATTTACGTATTTCTTCATAATTAGAGATTGACAGAACACCTCACCATATTAGCACGTACTGGTCTGAGCCTCCAGCACTTGATTCTACATGTACAATATCTAAACTATAAACTTTAATATCTTTTAATACTGAATACAAGAATATTGCACAAATCATGTTCAATTTATTACACTGGTTCAGTAAAAGTAAACCAAAAATCAATCTAATATGCGTAGAAATCAAAATGTCAGACATTGGTGCCCCTAGTGGTAGTATCAAAAAAGACACTGTGCTAGACTAAGTAATCCCACCCCCGACCCTCATCACTTTTACATATATTGGTCCGACCCAAGGATACAAATGAATGGGCTGCACACAAACTTTGCACCAATTTCCTTCTGGATTGTCTCATTTTTCTACAAACAAAAATGCATGCTGTCATAATAATTTGCGATATGCTATAATATCTTATATGACATCAAATTTTACACATGGTGGCTTGAAAAGCATTTTACATGAGCACAACGTGAGAAAAGAATAACATGGAAACATTATTACAAGATGTGTGTACTGTATATATTGTAACACAGTGCCACAGCAGGATAAGACAGGGATCAACAGGGTCACATTAACAGGCGTGTTTATTTGATGGGAAAGCATCAGGGTGGCCTCAATGTTGACCTTCGCAGAGATGTAAACTCTTGATGAGTTCCTCAGCTGCACTCTTGCCTTGTGGTTCCCTTGTAAACAGAATAATTACTCCACCCTGTCCCACTTCACCCCTCATAACCTCTGCACTTGTTCACACACAAGCCCGCTCTCTGCCGAGTGATGGAAGATTGATGTGTGCCTCCCTCCACTGATGGCTTTGGCCTTGATGCTGAGAAGCACGGGGAGAAAGTGAGATTCTATTTCTGTCGTACAGCGCAGAGTGGATTTTGTTGCTTCCACCTGCTGATGCACATACAACATCATGAATTTAAATCAGGGCTCACCATATGCTGTTACATTGTGTGCTTACTCTCCTGTCTCCACTTATCTATGTCATAAAAGAAAATCTAATGAGACGCTTGTAGGGTGGATTTCCCAATCTGCACACTCAATCACCAGCTGTAACATGACGTGTCAGAAATAAACAGTTTCTTCCATTAACATTTATACATATATTAGTTACATACAGTACATATTTTATTATTAAATGTCAGCAGTCAAAAATCTAAAATTTCACTTATTTTAAAGGGCAACACTGGTCAGTATAAATCAGCCCTGTAACAAAATAATGACAGAGAGGATGTGATGATACTAAATTACTTTCTTTGTCAAAAGAATCCAAGGAAAAAATGAGAATATGTAACTGAACACACCTGTGAGCAGTGGAAAGTGCCTGGTGATACATGTACATTAGAGGTACATTATAAGGTATAAATAATTATCACACAGATCAAATAAAACTTGATGGAGGAGCTCAAACATTCTTTAGATTCACAGACCTCCATTTAAAGAACGGATGGTGGCTCCATGGTTTGTACCAAGTTGTCCATGTTCACAAAGATTTCATGAGAAACATTAAGTAATTTTTCTTCAAGCATGGAAGCTGTTTTCTTCTACAACTATTGGCTATTATTAACCATTCTGTCACATCATCTCAGAAATGTAAAGAAAATGTATCTTTCACATACACTGGATTGCACCACACATTTGTAAAGGCCATGAGTCTAATGACCTTAATGTAGTTGGTAAACCAGAGGTCTTATTGCACCAAAGACCCTGATTCTGATTCCAAGTGAGTTAGCTTAACATTTTATTTCACCCATGCAGCTCGCGCACAGTACATCCTGTGCCCTGGTCCATCTCAAAGCACCAAGCTGGCTGCGCAAACTTCCTGCTTGTCCACTACTGTTTTACCAGATTCACGCTATTAACACAATGCTTTAGTTCCTCTTTATTACATTTTCTGTCCTTAAGGCCACAGAACTAAGCATGTAAGTTTAGCACATAATACAAATAAATTTCACATGAAAAGGGTTATGAGTTTTAGTTCAGGTCAAAAATACAATACAGCATACACTATTTTACTGCATGTGCTACAGATATACACTTACTGATTCAAGTTCAACAGGTCAGTGATGAAACTGATGAGAAGCCCCTTATCCCGTACGACATCTTCATCGATTTGTGAGCCAGTGGAGAAACAAACAATCATATTTAAATCAAAGTCTGATTTAGGATGTTGATCTCGCTGATTTGGCATCCTGTCCTCTTAAAGTGTGTTGGATGGAGCAAATTAGTCAGTCCACGATGCAGTTCCCTCATCTTTTTCATCCCTCTGACATCCTTTGATGCCATTAAGACCGTTTTGACCAGTAATCCCTCCAGCATGACAACAAAGCCAGAGTCTTTTCCATTCTGTGAACCAGTGGAGTGAAACTTAACAGTTACACAGCAATCAAATTAGTTGCCAAAGGTCACACATCATCATCATCATCATCATCATTCTGCCTCAGCCTCCTCTCATGACTCTGTCCTCTCTGGCTCCCTCTTTGAGGAAGCCGGCCAACTGGATCCTGACAAAGCACGTACAGTTTCCAGATTTTTTGGAACGCTGTGCGGAACTTCTTGATGCGGAAAGCGTAGACGATGGGGTTGACGGCCGAGTTGCCATGGGTGAGAATGATGGCAATGTAAATTAGGAACACTGGCTTATCACAGGCAGGGCAAAAGAGCGTGATGCAGTTGAGGATGTGAAGAGGGAGCCAGCTGACTGCGAAGAGGAAAAGAACAAGGGCGAGCGACTTGGCTAGTTTGAGCTCCTTGCCAAAGTAACGGCTGGGGTCGTTGTGGCTAGCTGTCACCTACAGAGAGATAAAGGAGAAGATCGTCAGCAAACTCTAGCTCTAGCTTTAATCTAATTCTTTTTATAATTAAAATAATTGTTTTTTGATTGCTGCTTGTCAAAGAAAGTGACCAGATTTGTCCTGCACAAGAAGAGGAAGTCATCACCTTCTTGTTGAGCTGCTTGTGGATCATGTAGAAAATCTCAACGTAGATGGCCAGCATGAGGAGCAGAGGAGGCAGCACCCAGCCAAAGAAGTTGAAGTAGACCATGTAGTCCATGCTGATGACAGTCTCAAACTCACAGGTCACCAAGAGGTCATCAGTGATCAGGGAGCCATTGTCACTGAGACGCTGCAGGTTATTCCAGCCCAGCATGGGCGTGAGGCCCACTATGATGGACACCAGCCAACACAATAACACGGCTGTGCCAGCTCGCCGAGGGGTCACCACCCGCTTGTAGCTATGACAACAAGGGAGAAATGTTGAGAAAAAGAAATCGCGTATGACTGTGTGTGCCTTATTTTATTTCCCATGATAGTATTTTTTGCAAAATGTGCAATATTTCAATCAATCAGCAATCAATGTACAGTATATGGTGTATTGTATTGATGTGGCAAAAATTGTTACACTATGACCACTTAAATAATAGGTAAAATAACAAGAACATTTTGTTTTTAATTAACTTCAATACAACATTTAAGTCATTGCAAAAGATGTACAACAAATACTCCCTTTGTGAAGCTAATAATGTTAAATCTTTTACTTTTACTTATGTAACGTTTCTTGGACAGTTTCCACCATTGCCACAAGTGACAATTACAGAATAATGGTAGGTGCTAAGACATAGCACAACAGTAGCAAAAGCACAGAATTGTCATAAATTCAACAAACTGGCTTGGTAATGTCTGTTATAGAGCAATATCTTGCTAAAGTAAGTTAGTAAAATGAACACCCATTTAAATAACTGGTCATACCAGACCACGTAAGGCTGTAGCAGCAAACCTCTTGAGCAGCGGCACATTTTATTCAAAATTTTATTTGTAAAAGGAAGAATGTGTTATTTCTACTTTCAAATCTCCCAGAGTCTTGCTTTAAGGCTGTACTTTTTTGGGTTGTTCTATTGGACTGAATTTTATTATAAACTGTTCCTCTTATTTTATCCTGTAATTCCCACTTCTGTTGATCTATTTGTGGAATGGCAGTTGGTGACATAGTTTCAGTTTGATCTCCCTTTTCTGGAAATCACTTGACAATAACTGTCATCATTCAGTTCTCAAGAAGATGTAAGTTCAGACAGATCTGCTGTTCTGAAAAGGGAACACTGTGGGATATGCCTACAATAACTGTATGCAAACTTTGGTATTTTAATTGGAAAACACTCACACACTCTCAGCCACACAGTGGACTGCTTGTGGACATGTCCATGAATGATTCTCAAACAGACATGAAGGTTTCCTGTGGAGGGCTGTTAATTTGTCTTTTTCCATCTTTATTTCTAAAGAGTAAGTTCTGACTCAATCAGAGAAAAAGGTTTGGTAAACAATATCAGGGGCTCCTTCTTACTCTGACACATTTTTCCTCTCTTCTTAATCGCACCTCCCTGGCCTCACTAACGCTCAAACAAACACACACTGAGATACATGCCAGAGTCAAACTATCATGCTTCAGTTGCCTTTCACTCTGTCTCACATACAGCACACACACACACACACACACACACACACACTCGGGATGTTCAGCCAGGGTGAGGCAGACACACCACAGGATGAATTACTGAATACTCAAAGGATGTTTAAAAAGACCTTGTCTGGAGTGCGTCTTCCTAAATGTGACGACGTTTCTATCTCAACTTGTGTGCTTAGAGTATGACTCTCTTTACAGCTGTTCACAAAGCTGTGCTGACTGTCTACATACAGTCCAGCTGTCTGTTGGCCAAAATGACTTTGTGGATTTGACTAATCTATCTCTACTTCTCTATCTCTAAAAATAGTAAAAATATAACCCATAACTCGCACTGATAGTCCCATCGTTTACATTCTACCAGTATAGCAACTGTAGCAACTATCCTTTCTTAGCACACAAATTCATGACATTGTCAAAAACTGTTTTGGTCAAATATGTAGCTACTGTGGTCCCCAAAAGCCTTAAAAGCATTAAGTTGGTGTTATTCTGTATTTCTGGTATTGTCAACAAATCCCATGTTAAAGCAGCAACTGATTTCCTGTTTCCAACACTCATTCTTCCATATTTTTTTTACTTTGCAATTATGTATTTAATTGCAAAGTAAATGGATGGTTCATTCTTTTGCCCCAGAAGATGTGGGTTTGTACATATAATGTTTCAGAGATACTTCTCTTTTCCATCCTCGTCTCCCACCTGCAAATCCCAACCTTCAGCAAAGCACGCTAGCAATACCTGGGACATTTTCAAATCTCAGACACACCTCCCTTATCATGCCAGTGCGCTTCCAGGGTACCAGGGTGGGTACCAGGGTGGTTTAGGGAGGGGTACTGTTGTAGAAAAATAGTCCAGCTGGGATAAATATCTATGTCTGGACCTCTTCTTTAACACTCAGTCTTCTGCTCAGTAGTTCTGCTGCTGAAGTCTTATTATATATTATATTATATATATATATTTATTTTATATAAGAAATAAACCTGAGTTAGCCCCAGAGCTGAACTAAAGATAGAGTGCTTGTGCAGGCTATTTTATAATACAAATAACCCAACCCATTCTAGATGGAGATCACTGATTGATTTAGCTTTTTCCTAGATAATAACCTATTATTGTACTGTAAATAATGGCGACATAATCTCGAAACTGGGATAGCCTGGCCCCCTACCCAGGCTGGTTCTGATCTGTTTCTGTTAACTCAAATAAGTTTGGCACTTTCCACCTTTAATTGTTTTTTCAGCCAACACACACAGGTCCACGGCCATAAATCTTTCCAACGAGCAAGAGTGCTGTGAAACATCACCACTGATGCTTTAAGGAGCGCAGATAAAAGTACCACTCACATTTGAAGTGGATAGAGATGATAAATATATAGATTGTATGCATATATTAAGAAGATTGATTATCGTTTACTTTTTTGTATAACATAACTAGTTTTTCACAACAGCACTCAATTTCTGGCTCACATAATCACTCACCACAAAACATTAAAATAAAACATTTTAGCCAGACACTCCGTGTCCACACTGGAGTATCTGGCTAAAATGTCCTCAGATGTGTGACTCTATAAACGTGTTTTTTCTTTGTGGGGAAGCCCCTGGCCACTTCTTTTGCTGCCAATGCCAATCCCGAGGAGATATATAGTATGAGCTGATACAGAATATGATTTGAAAAAAATACATTATATATGATATCCTGTTTTGAACTTGAAATCTGTGATATATTTACTGTCCATTACCTTCTACTGTCACTAAATCTAGTGCAGCACACAAGTGCACCACTGCATGATGAAAAGGTTTGAGAAACCCTGTAGCCCACCAACAAATAACAGTTCAGTCAGTGAGTTCACGTGTAAAATGATTATTACATCAGCAGAACATAGTTAAGAGTTTGGCATCTAGGTCTCGACCTCACCACTCCCCACAGATGTGTTTACATAGAGATGTTAGGGAGTGATGTGCAAATATCTTAAACCCCCTAGCCGGAGCCTGCATGTGGAAGATGTGGTGGTGGTGGGCCTGAAAGAACAAGTGCCAATTCTGATGCAGGGCAGCAGTGGTGTTGACATGCAGAGGGAGAGATGGGAAATTTTGCAGTTTAAATAAGCTGCTGAATTGGGAGGGTTTGTTGGTAAATGGTTGTGGAGAGTGAGGTATGTCACATTTCTATAGCAATGCAGCTCGAGCTGACTGTCCGAACTAGTTTGCAGGCGTCACTCCATTTAAGCCTATATTAAGATAATACTACACAATGTATACTATACTGTTCTTGTGTAGTGTCACTGCAACCTGTGTTAATGTCCTCTGAGTGTGTGCATGTTTCTATGTGTGTGTGTGTTGGTTGCCAGCTTGAGCAATTATGCAATCCATCAACCAGCCACCATGAGCCTATTGACCAATCATGCATTCTCTGGCAGGCTTATTGTTAAACGAGCTTAAAGTGGAAACTTGAGTTTTCAGTAAAATTACGGGTGAGGCAAGACAGGAGGAGAACATTTCTGTTACCATGCAACAGAAACAAAACAAATCATATAAATATTTGGGAACCATACTAATCCATACTGTCAGATTGTTCCTACCCTCTCCATCAACAGTTTCAGCGTATGCCCTCTGGTTTCCTCCTCAGACTCCCCTTAGTTAAGACAAACAGATTTAAACACTGTTTTATACCTTCTGCCATCTCCTAAACTCCAAGAGGAAAAGTAGATGTTGTTTTAACTTATTGTTGTTTTAACTTTTTTCTATTAATGAACTGTTTTTCTAATGAACGTATTTTTAAATCGTAGCACTTGGTGTTGTGTCCATATTGGGTTTTATGTGTGCTAAATGTATTCCCATTGTTGTATACCAAATCAAATCAGGTGATTAATGGATTGATGGAAATGCCAGTTTACCATCAAGTTAGTTATTAACAAACATGCATGACCTCCACATGCTTCTTGTACATGTTCACCTCTCCACTGCACAGATGTGAAATTCAACAGCTTTAAAAGTGTCAAATGGTCCTGGACCTTTCTTTGGACCACGAGCATCCCAAATCCTAAATATGTAAATAGAATGAATAGTCTTTTTTGTACACTATGATAATCTTTTTCCATCTATGTATGTGTATCTAATATCTATATATCTTTTTATACAACCTCCATGTCTGATACAAATATGTCTGCAGCTGAAATACACATTCAGACTTCTGAAAAGCATCTAAAAACAATCCTACAGCCTAATTATATTTGGATAGAAAAAATATTCAACAAGTAGCCTATTGGCAGGGTCAGACCATACATGTTTCTTTGGTATAAATCCTTTTTTGATTATGATATGTGTATGACTTTGTTCCAGTTTATAGCTTGTATGCTATATAACCTGTGATATGTTGGACACGTACACTTAAATGGTTGAAAAATACATACATGAATAAATAATGAATGACTAAGTCTAAATATAATTTGAACTCATTTCAGGTAAAATCGGGTAAAAAGATGCCATAGCCCTAAAATAACTGACATTATCACTGACACACTGGGATTACCAGTGGAGATAGTACAGAGATGTCAGAGCAGATTTATGTAGTCCCACATTACTGTTACTGTAAACTAATTAAAACTATCTACACACCTTTACACTACATATTGGGGACATTTCTGGTTGAAGCTGAAATAAACAGACTTGTTTGTCACCAGGATCTGGAGGGTGCCCTTGGTCCGAGCAGCGGTCCAGACGGAGGCTTCTGTGAATTAGACCAGATATTGAAAACAAGAAGAATTCACCTTGGTGCCTACCTCATGGGAATTTTGACTCTCAGATAGCGGTCGATGGCGATGGCCAGCAACGCCAGGATTGAACTTTGCGTGAGGACGAGCACCGTGCAGGCGACCATCAAGCAGCTGTAAAAGTGCGTCTTGAGTCCGATGCTGATGGTTATGGCGAGGGGGATGACAAGAGCCCCGACCGCAATGTCAGCCAAGGCCAGGGAGACGATGAAACAAAACGTGGTGTCTCTCAGGGACCGGTTAATACGCACGGCCCAGACCACCATCACGTTACCGATGACCGAGGACAAGGCGATCACCACCTCCATGCCGATGTAGAGGGCTTTAGTGGGAGGCAGACCCGAAGTCATGGTCACGGGAGCTGGACGAGTGTGCGCTCAGCGGAGAAACAGCCTGAACGCGTCGAGGGAGTTCTCTGTTTGAGTTGGTGGGGACCGAGTGAGACACCCTGAATGTTTGGCATGTTTTATGTCCCCGCAGAGGTAGAGGTAGTATCGGTTGCTCTGAATTAGCCTATCTCATGGTCTGGTCCAGGACATCGAGCTGCGCGCCAGACGCAGAACTTTGTCTCCTTACGGTCCCGAGGCTGCGGTTCCCTGAATGAAGTGGTCCATGAATTCCTTTTGGCGGAGGAACAGGGCAGAGCCGGGAGAGTGAATGAGTCACAAACAGGTTCTCAGAATGTGGATTAACAGTCAGCTCAATGTCAGGCATTTGCCAAAAAAACATATACACACAAATAGTGTCATTTCCTGCTGAATCTTAGTCATTTTAATATTTGCGCAATTAGCCACTCCACCAGTATTTGTTCCCTTTATTTAAGCACGATGTAGTTGGCTCAAGACAACCAAATGTTTACTTTCCTCAGAAAGCACCCCAGATGGTGACAGTCCCGTAAGAAAATCTGATTATTAGGCCTATTAAAACCCTTTATCTTCATCCTGCAACGTCACGTGTATGTCTGAGAGCTCGCCCTCTATGGGAGTCCCGAGGAGGAGAATATCAAACATTAATTTATATGAGAGGTGCATCTTGTAGCCATTGTTAAAGATAGGCTACACTTATTTACTGAAATGCAAATCAGACTAAACCTTCCACATGATTTCATGATTTAATTTAAGGGGTGTTTTAGTGTTAATAAACACTAGTGTTTATGTCTGATGTATTTCCTCAGTATCACTGTAGTTACAGGCTGAAGTGAAGAGTGGGTGAAAAGTATAAGCCTGAAGCTTTGACACCCTGGAGAGGATGCACAGAAAGGAAGCTGGAAGACAAATGGCCACATGCTTTATGTTGGATGGAGACAATAAAACAATACTGGCCAACATCAGCTTGGTATCAGTGGATAACAGAGGGACTCAGCTGCAAGACAGATGCACTCAGACAAACCTATATAGATGCAAATGAGACTCATAAACAAGTTGCAGAAAGGCATGGGATTGCATGCACATAGGAAGCATGGACACTGTTCACACATACAGTATACATGTAGCACCTTCATCTACTTCATCTGTATTTGGTTGCAGACGGGACTGCAGTTTTTGAAAGGCCACACTTTGGATAAACTTATCATCTTCTTGAAATTGGAGTGGCAAAAATATACAGATCAATACTCCGATAACCTGCTCATTAATAATAACAACGCTGAGGCCTCTTTCTCTCACCTTGACTACAGTGAAGGTCTAACCCCTGAGAATGATTTGTGTCTGTCTCTGTCCTCAATCATGCTTGTGTCTGTAACTCCTCTTCTTCGATGTTCATCAGGCCTTTTCCATCACTGTGGTTGAAGCCATCAGAGCTACACAGCTCTAATAGCTGTTGACGTTTAAAGTTTTAAATTTAGTATCACAGTATCACATTGGAACTTTACAGTGCATCATACTCATATGTTGTTGATGATTTTCATACTTCTTCCAAAATTGATTCTTAATATTTTAATAGATCAATTGCTATTGATAGCAATAGCAGTCATGTTGTGAACAAATTGGAGACTTTCTGACCAGAACCCTACTAGGGAGGGACCATATTTAACAGGGGTGATGAGGGGTGCTGTATCACTTTTACCACTGAATACATAATGATTTAACATTAATAATAGTTTTGTAATTATATCTAGGCCTCACAAGCAAAGTTTAGTAATCTTGGATTAGTTTATACCATGCACTTGAAGAATGATATTATGATGATGACAGGTAATAATTCAGTTTAGGCTCAAATTGGTGTCCTACTTGCAGTTTAGTGGTTGGACATAATTTATAGCTATTGTAATCAGAATTATTTAAAAAATCAGGCTCATGCGACATTTGAAAATAGAACTGAATTATAGCTGAAGATTAAATCCAAGTGTTCCTTTGTAAACGAGGGCTCTGTGTCTTCCAGGCATCTTTTGGGTGGTCCATATCAGTGGTCTCCATCACTATGACTCCTCTACATTACTGAGGTTTTCTAATGTTGAGCAGATTGGCTTAAAACATCTGCATGAGGATGCAAACTCTTTTATCTCAGTGTGTAAATCGTACATGCCACTTCTGAAGAAGATGAATGTGGGACAACGAGCAAGTGTGTGAGTGCACAAATGGAAAGACAGTGTAGACTCACTTTGCTACGTCATGATCTCCACAGACTTGAAAGGTCTTATCTTTGCTGGAACAATGTAATATTTATGATTCATGGCCATGGTTGTAATGTGATTCACAGAGCCTGCTGACCTTCTGCAATCATGTAAACTCTTCTAAAGAACAATTCCTCCCTCAATGATCTTTATTAGAAAAGAAAGCAACAAAGAACTCAGTTTCTTCTACACACTTATATATAAGTACAACAACATTGCAGGATTCTTCAAGGTCAGCTTACCCTGCTAACTGCTGTCTACTCTTGCTGCCAGTGCTGTGCAGCACAGTGGTCCAAACCTTACCACAGAAACAGGGCTCAGCAGTGAACCCTGGGGTGTCACACAGTATCTGAAAGCTGTTTTAATAAGAGCACTATTTGTCACAATGACCCACTTTAACTGCAGACTGTCAGCTCCAGTCTGTGTACCCGCCAACGAGCCAACAGATGCAGGTAGGTGAAATAAAATCATAGAGACAGTGAATCAGTTTCTCTTTCAGACTCAAGTCTAAAGTCTGAAGAGTTCTTTCATCCAGCAGGGGAGGAAGAAGACCCGGGTGTTGCTTTATGCTGCTACACCAGGATTCACATATTAGTAGAAGCATTTTAGTTTAAGTATAAATAATCTCAGTCTCATCGTATTTAAATGAGTCTGACTGTTTTCTGTTACTACAGTTTCTTCTTTTAATGCATCAGATGTTCTTCAGATCAAAACAAGATTTTATCTGAAAGCAACCTCTTCTTTGTCTCTCCAAGGAGTGAACTTTCACATGCCTGCTGAATGTTTCCCAGCTTGCTTTGAGGTCTATTGTGTTGAATCTGAAGCTGCTGAAGCATGATAATTTAGGGAGAGAACGTGCAGCTCCTCATCAACCCTCTGCAGCCCTGCGTAAATGGAGGGAATTGTTCAGACACTTTACTGCTGGGATGAGCCTCATATTAGGAGCGCTTCATTTGCTGACCTGCAGGAACAGAACATGAGCTGGAGTTGAAATGTGCAATAACTCAAATTGGTGCAGAGCCAACTGAAGAATTCAACTGCAATAGAGCAATGCTGAACTTTCACAGGTAAGACAAACAAACATCTTAGAAAAATATCTCATCTTCTAAGCAAATTAATAAACATCCAAAATAAAACTGAAGAAGATGCGTGGATAAAAAACTGCAGAAGCACTCTTATACTTCTTATAAACTCCACATCTCCTGGTTGGTATGCGAGCCCTCTGTTCAAAATATTTACTCTCAAAGCCCAAGCCAAACCAATCTTTGAGATGTCACAGCCCAAGCTCAGTGGACTAGACAAAGAGGGAGACCACAAAATATGTAAAGTAATTCAAACAATATTTTATTTGCAACTAAAACAAAGTAATAAATAAATGTGTAGTCTAAAGTTAGTAGTGGATGCACTGTTGAATGTTTCACGTCTACAACCCACATACAATATTTCCATTTACTTTGTGCAAAACAAGGTGTAGGGAAGCTTTAAGAGATTAGGAGAGTTCCCCAGCCCTAACCTTACCCAACAAAGAAACCTACCTAAGCAATGTCAACTCTAGTCTTCAGGCAATCACATGTTGGGGGTACTTATGCACACTTAACCAGCGGAGTGAGGAAAGCAACCAAGAGGCTACAGCTTTCCCCACAGCCACGGAGATGCTCCTGAGTTTAGCTCTAACTCCAACCTAGAGTTTGGATAGGCTAACCCCCTAAACAGGATTCCCCACTTTGCCTGATGGGGGAAAACTCCTTTATCAATGGCTATCTACTCCTATTTTACACAATAGTGAATTAATGCACCAGTACCATAGCAAAGTAATCTGGGTACTTACCACTCTAAACAGACAAAAGACCTGGGCGACCTAGCACAAACAAACTGGTATCATACTAATTTTACTTACAACTACTTAGTATTGATACTAATTTAAGTCCAAAAGCAGGATGAGCCCGCATTTTGTCACAGCCCAGACTCAGTGAGCTAGACAAAGAGGGAGACCACACACAAGTTAACATAATTCAAACAATATTTTATATTCAACTAAAACACAAACAAAGTAATGAATGAATCTTTAATCTGTAAGTCGCCAGTGGACACAGTGTTGAATGTATGCCTGGTTTTCTAAAGGCAAAACAAAGTGGAAAACCAAACAAAAGGCTACATGGTGATAGTGATTATTGCAGCAAAATGTATCACTTCATGTCATGACCTGAGGACAGCCTCTCGTACACACATACTAACTTATCTACTATTTTCATAATTTTACGCTTTTGCAATATTGTTTGTTACATTTATGCCTATAAAACATACTGAAATGAGACACAGAATGAGGAGCCAGCCCAAATAACCTAGGCCCAGCCTGCCCAGGTGCAAGACGTTCAATCAGAGGGCTCCACCCCCTCTCTACCTGCAGGCAACCTGCAAAGGAAAAAATTAACAGAACAGCAGGAGAAGCACTGACAGAGTCCATCACAGAGATCTTTTTTCAAAATTTCAGTAGCTCCCACAAGGATCAAAACCAACAGCTTTTAAAGGCTAAGCAGTACTTGCTGTGACGAGTAAAGTGAGCTTGATGTGTAAATTCAGTGGAGTGCCCCTTTAAAGTCTATTTGACATTGTTGAGTAGATTCACGTGAGTGTTAAAACATGTTAAGATTCTTTAAGGCTTTTGTAAAATTATACTGACATGCCTGGCATACGTGTTATTGGAGTTGTCAAGTCAATTTAGTTGTTCTGTTTCTGATAGACGTGGCAAAACTGGCAGACGGTGAAACTTAATTCAGCATCCTTGCTAGAAGACTGAGCGCTACATTTATTTAGTTAATCTACAAACCTAAACAGATGGTGGTGAGTAGGTAATAACTGAAGTGTTACTTCATGTTTGATTGCTATTTGCATAACTGATCTGCAGTCAGTATTTTGGGGAAGCTGGTTGCATGTTTTGCAAAGCTGAAGCAATTATTTAAGTACAGCACAATATTTTACTTGTGTTCACAGCAATCTTTCACAACTTTGTCTTCTCATGTTAACCTACGGTTCTCAGGATGAGATAGTAAATTAAATGTTGGTTTCCCGCAGCTGATGTTCCGAGAGGGATGGGTGTTTGTCTGTGGATACATTTTTTAAATTTATTGGTTGAGGTTAAATGCTATGGGGTTCAGACTTCCACTTCTTCTTTTTAATACAAATGTCATATTTGTTCAATTTTACTTATTCACGGTAAGGTAAAAACACACAAATAAATACATATTGAAAGTTCATTCTTGACCTTGGAAACATTAGCAAGCAGTCCGACAAGAAGTCCTTAAGGTACCCAGTAATTCTAATACATTACATTACATTACATTTAGGCATTTAGCAGACGCTTTTATCCAAAGCGACTTCCAAAATAAGAGCTTTACATCAAGTGCATAGAACCATGATTGAAAACAACAAGATGTCTC
>JAVQJL010068665.1:0-15975 GCA_036024295.1 Nannoperca obscura
GTTTGACATTGGGGGGGACACATCTCTCACCGGTGGTATAATTTTTGGGACAAATGCACCTTTTTCCAATATTGGGGGGGACACGTCCCACCCGTCCCCCCCGGTTCCTACGCCTATGACTGTGGCTATTTTACACTGCTCCTATTAACATTAGCCAAGAAAGCATCGTTAAGCCACGTGTGATTTGAACCCACTGTGCTTCTGTCAAATGTGACAGATGTGTTATGAATACACCACAGGAGTTCAGACATAGTAGCTTTGTTAACGCTCAGCCATCACAACCATGTCTATTTACTGAACACAAACAACCCCTGCATGTACTCAGTTTCACAGCCATTAAAAAAACGAATGTGTCACAGCCATAATATTACCAAAGCACAGCTATGGCTGCAGACCCAATCAGCGACAGCAGCAGCCAAAGCTATATCATCCCATGGCTACAGTCATCATCACAGCTATAGTCAGGCAGAATCAGCCACGACAGCATCCGGTTATAATAAGAGCTACCTTAACTACAGCTCTGCTAGTCATCTATCTAGCTACAACGATACAGATATACACTGGATGCAGCCACAGCTGAGGGTGCACCGACTCGTGCTGTGTTCATGACCAGGAGCGATTATATTACTTAGTCCTAATACATAATACCGTATCATAATAAAGCTCAGCCTTT
The DNA here is from genome assembly GCA_036024295.1 of Nannoperca obscura. Classification (NCBI taxonomy): domain Eukaryota; kingdom Metazoa; phylum Chordata; class Actinopteri; order Centrarchiformes; family Percichthyidae; genus Nannoperca; species Nannoperca obscura. The sequence goes on from JAVQJL010068665.1 coordinate 674, forward strand.
CTCTGTGGATCAGACGGAGTGAAAAATGTATTGCTAGGTGACACAAAAGTAGTTCAGAAACCTGTGACCCTTTGGGGGCTGCATAGGGTTTTTCTTTTTCTTTTATGCAGTTTCAGCCCCCCTCATCACCTCAGTAATTTCTGTACAGTCCCTTAGTTTAGTTTATTTAACATCATGAGAAGAGGACATGTAATCACACATGTCCTCCTAAAAGTCAAGGATGACACAATAAAGTCCAAGACACTTTCCCATTTTGGTTTTTGATATAAAGAGATCAGTTCACTGAGAGACATCACGTTACCAAGAAAGTAATTAAAGAAATACTCAAATTATCATCAAAAAATAACTCCAAGTCAAACAGCAAATAATTTGAAAGTCTTTTAAAATGGGCACCACAGACCGTTAAGAAGCAATTTCCCATGTTGGTATTAGGGATGCAATGATCCGATATGCCATATCAATGTCGGCTCCAATACTAATCTTTTTAAGGGATCGATTATCAGCCGGGATGTGACCAATCCGCGTTAAATGCGTTTTTTGTCAGTGTCATTATGTTTGTCATTATTATTTATGTTTCTGCTTAACCTTTCAGTGACTGTGGCCCACCGACTCAGTTTCTACAGCAGTATGTGGCCTCATGTTTCCTTTCATATCAAAATGATTGCATTGAGTTCCACACAGTTAGGTATCAGATTGTGCTAGGTATTGGTAATTACCCAGGAGAGAAAAAAGTTGGATTGGTGCTTCCTGGTATTAAACCTAAACAAGCACAAGTCAGCAACACTAGCTGTAGTTTGTCAGTAGTCAGTGTTTCTGCCTCATGCAGTGGATGTAAAGAGAAAAGTCAGTGTGTTAGGGTGAGAGTGTGAAGGTGGCCCCGTTTTGTTAATTCATGCTTGCAGCATTAGGTTTTGGGAAAGACACAGACGATTCTAGAAGAATCACATTACTCAGACGCATCTCAACATGCTGTAATATGGAAGAGCAGACTCTGTACCCTGGAAACAACTTGCTGACACTGCCATGCCTAATCCTCCTTTGTGGGCAGGAGAAACATGTACTTTGCCATTCATCAGTAGCATAATAAGCCAGCACATGGCACTTTGCTGTTTTGCATAAATAGTACACCCCAGTTTATGATTATAAAGCGGCCCTGGGGCTAACTAACCTCTTTATTCAATTAATGAATAGTTAATGTATTTAAATTAGTCCTGCCTGGTCAATTTGAATCAGTCTGTTGTGCAGACATGAAGAAATACAAATGTGTTTTTTCTAATGAGACACTTCTCTGAAATTTACATAAGAAAATGCAGAAATCAACATAAACTTTTATTAAAATAAAATACTATTGATATTTTATTGATATTAGACATACATCTCACAAACTTGATCTACAAAAAAACATATTTTCTGTAAAAAAAAATGTTTTAGATGTTTAAGCTTCAGCAATGTTGCTTAACTCACTTTAATTAAAATATATACCCTTTTATTGGCTTGTTCCTAGATAATAGTGGACTTTTTGAGGTATAGCCCATATGTTGAAGACTGAGAGGTTAGGATTAATCTCAAACAATAGTAGCATGGCTGAACAACTGCAGGCATTAACATGCTGGAGAGAGAAAGTAGATGGGAAGAGTGGCTTTCAACATGAATATTTCACAGGGGAATAGGAAGGGGAGGGGGCTACAGCTACAGGGGTGTTCAGTTAACCATGAGATTACACACACTGCAGAAGGCATTTGGTTAATGTAATTAAGAAAACCCTATGGTGGGAGACACAGAGCATTAGTGTCCAGGATATACAGTTGTGTTGTGGCCTCTTGCTGCCCCACGCTCACAGCCACAGAATGTATTTATCGAATTTACGAATATTGTTTTTTGTGTGTGCAATGAAAGCTTTGTAGCTTGTTTAAGCGTGAAAAATTCATCTGAACATGTGAATATTTAAGTGCTTATAAATAACTGAGATCTTACACTGATTTACGGAAGTGAATTTGACTTGCCAAAAAATGTCAAGCTTTTTTTAAAGACCTTTTGTACTATTGGTGCAGTACACAAAGTATTTACTTGAAAAGAAAAAAAAATCTCATTTGTGGATAAATGTAAGCTATTCCACCAATATTTAATTCAATATTATAAAAAAAAAAAAAACAGTCTCTTCTTGGACCTTTTTATTAAATGTACCCCTGTTTTGGGAGAAGATAAAGCCACAATCTCATGGGTGTTGCTAAGGCCATTCGTCCGGCTTTTGCTATCAAAGCTGAGATTGTTGCTCAGGCATCTGACCTGTTGAGGTAAACTAAGAGTGTGCTTTGCTTTGTGCTGTCAGTCAGCTGCAGCTCCTGGGGAAAAAAAGGCTAAGTGGGTTCATCTTCGTGTTTCGCTTGAAGCTGCCCCATTGCAGCTTTAGAACCAGGAAGCAGAAGAAAAAAACAATACGAACATATAATTAAAGTTTAATGTTAGATGAGAAGATGATTGATCTGAGACACAGAAACTGACCATTATGCTATTAATGAGGATTGTGATGAAAAAGTTTCATCTGTTCTGAAATGTAGTCCCATTCTGACTAATGTTCACATTTACGCAGAGCTACAACAATTAGTTGATTAATCGCTTAATCGATCAACAGAAAATCAATCTGCACTTATTTTAAGAATAAATACATTGTTCTTTACAAATATTTCTTGGTTCCAGCTTCTCAAATGTGAAGATTTGATGCTTTTCTTAATTGGTTTGGATAGTAAACTAAATATAACAAAGATAATTGACAGATTCATTGATAATGAAAAGAATAAGTTTGTGGCAGCTAAATTTAAAAGAGAAAAAATGTATAAAATATGCCTAAAATGTATTGTAGATGTTTCAGTGATATATTAGTATTAGGTAACATTTTCCTCAAGTTGCTGATATAAAGGTGGTAACGGTAAAATCATAAAGACAAGAAGTTTAGACTAAAACAATCAGAGAGGTCGCTGGCTCAACAATAACCAATGAAGTGTGTACCTTTCTAACCATGTGCTGATTTAACCTGCGCAGACCTGCCTACTGTACATCATCCTTGTAGGAGAGACAATTTCATAATCACCTTTGTTGGTGTGTGTTCACATACAAGGGATATGACTCAATGTTATACACAGTTACAAAAATAATTTACAAGAAGAAAGAAAGAAAGAAACAGCTAAAAACAAGGACAACAAAGCTGAACAAAGATGGGTTAAACTAAACAGAGAGCTGTTATGTGCATAATTTGGTGAAAATAGGTGTATGTATAAATATATATAAAAAGAAACAATAGCCAACAACATGTAATGTATATATACAAATGCAAAGGAATAAATATTGATGGGCAATGTAATGAATTACTTAATACACACAAAGTGGGTGGAATTTGGCACATTTACTGTTGTTGTGACCTTTGAAACAACAATGACATTTCTTAATTTACTTCTCTGCTTTATTTTCTTCAAATTGTTTGGGGTTGCAGTGTGTTCTCGGGATTTCCCGATGCTGTGCTTAATCACTACGAGTTCTGTGTCCCCTTTTCTACAATAGCTTTCCGTCAGGTTGTAGGTTGGTAGAGGAGTTGAAGTAGAATATTGATTTGACTGAACAATAACAGGGGATATAGAGTCTCTCATCACACAATTACTCTCCACAATTTCCCTCTCCCTTGTGAATTTTCATAGTTATAATAACTCACCGCCCCTACTATTCAGGATAGATTAATAAACTTCTCATTGCTGCCACATAGGAGAAAAGAAACCTTTGCTCTGTTTAATGACAACTGTAAAGTGGAGGCAATCATGGGATGCCTCCCATGACATTTCCCCGGTCCTGTCCGCTCCACTTATCTTAGACAAATGGCCGTGCCAGGCCACTATCGAGATGAAGCGCTTTCCCCGAGTCATTACGTCTGTCACCGGGGCCATTTCCATATTGAAAAATCTGAAACAATAAACGACGCCTGAGCCTTTAATAACTGTGAAGGAATCATATTTGGAAAATTGCATTGAAGCAATAACCTTTTCTCCCTGTAATTAGATGACAGAGAGGTCCTGGTTTTAATTAAGTCAGCAATTTATAGTCGCACAGCCATACCTCAGCGTGCTGATTAGTATAGGAGGGATCACAGAACAGCGTTGCCTCAATTTGAACAGATTTGATCTAGTAATTACTGTGTTATATGGCAAAGGCCGCAGCAAGTCTCAGACTCAAGACTCCGTGAAGCATGGCCCTTCCCATCGTTACTCGAGCTGCAAATATGTGGCGAGCAAGTGTCTGTCGGAATAGGTCTTCAAAGGAGGTCATCAACAGAGGACATAATGTTTGAGGAGGCATATTAAGGTGGAATTGTGAATATGAGGCCCTGTATGTATGTGTGTGTGTGTGTGTGTGTGTGTGTGTTAGAGGGGATTTGTTTGGGCACAGCATCATTTTATGCCGCATCTTAATTGATCCCATTGGTCACTGTTAAACGTTAACATTTGCACGAGGGGGCCAGAACAGTTAAGGATGCTGTTTTAGTGCTGTGTTAATAAACATGGCAATTTACTGTCAATTTATGTCCTGACAGGTCGTAATGAAGACCATGAAAAGAAGATTAGCTGGAGCTGTTATAGCAGACCGTCTGGGGACCGTCATCATGAGACTGTAGGGACCAGTGCTTGTTGTGTGAGCTGGCACCCTCTGGCTTTCTGTAGCCGTCCACATGATTGACATTAATGGTCCAGTTTTAAGAAGGAATGGTAAATTCGTGTTCTCTCTTTTGGGAGTGTGACATTTATCACATCATACAGACATGCATCTATAGGCGATCAGAACAATAGCACATGGCAGCCCCCATGACACATCATTAGTGACATCAAGCAGATGCTTGTAATCTGGGCAGCTAATTTCATTAGCTTCTCCGGCTAACCATAAGAAGTAATTTTTTTGTTTACTTGTTTGATATTTGGTGCTCATTTGCCTTTACTGCCTTATATGTATATTTTTGTGGCTTACGCCATTTGAAATGCGTTACACAGTCTGTACTGGGCAATAAGGCAAACAAAATTGATGTCCTGCTCCCAAAATCAAAGAGTTGACAACACTGTGACATGTTATGGGGAATAGGATGTGTTTAACATTGAACAGGAAGCGCACACACCTGGTAGTGATCAGAAGAACAACAAATGTAGGCTCCGCCAGGACTTCTCCCAATCTAAGAAATGCAAATCCCAGGGGCCTAGTGGGAGAATGGGGTTAATTAAACCTAGAGGATGTCTCAGATTGAGGAGAGGGGCTCCGCAGCCCCCTAGATCTCCCCTCCATAAAGGTCATATTTCACAATAAGAGAACAACGCATGTGTTGCCCCTCTGAGGACTTCTCATCCTCTCCGTCAAAACATCTAATTTGATCTCATTCCTTCAATCAGTATAACCACATCGCCTGAGAACAAACCCTGGAACACGCTGGGACACTAAGTGCTAATACTAAACGCCATCCCCAGGCTTTGAATCATCCATAGATCTCTGACAATGTGCCCTCAGAGGCGGTGGAGTCTGGTGCTAAACGTCCGCCACTGGCTAAACATAATTTGTGTGCTGACGCTCGATGCTAAAGACTGTCTCTAGGCCTTGGCTGCGTGACTGTGGCCTGTGATTTGTGGGTCATCATTTGGGTGACATTTTCCTCTGGTCCACCGATGTAGTCAGTTGTGATTACAATACGTTCTTTACACCTTCTCTGCACTGTGGCATGTGCAAGGGAAGCCGTGCTCGAGTGTGTGCACGTGCCACAAATGATATTTCCAGCCTTTGTTCTGCGGGGTTGCTCTGTGGCAGAGGGCACTCTTGTAGCTAAGTACAGCCACAAAGACCTTATTACCATTTGATGTAGAGAGGTTTGTCTCTGTAGTCTAATGACCCCAATTCTTCTCAGAGCAGCACTGCATCAAGAGATATAGATTTATGTAAAATGTAAAACACTGCAACAGAGATCAAGAAACTAAATATCAGTGTTTTCTCTGCGCTACACCTTCTTCTTCGCTGTAGGTTATTGACAACACCCGCAAACTCTTTCACTGTATCATCTGACTTGGTTCCCAGCTCCTCCATCCGATAGGTTGGATAGGGTGGATAGGGTGGTGGGTGGAACGATTTTGGCTGCAGAAAGAGTGTCTCCCCTGGGCTGCAGCGCAGCTCCTGTCCCCTTCTCTCCCTGCAGCTGGAGCTACCAGAGCCAGATGCTACGTCGCTCCACCACCCTATGTCCCCCCTTTATCTCTTCCAGGAGGATGGTGCCCAGAGAGGAGGATGACAAACGCCTCTGCCTCCTCTTACTGACGGATTTGGACGACCTGACTCTAGCCCCGCACAGTTCCAACCGCCAGCACAAGATGTTGACTTAATGGAAGGGGGTTGGCTGTGGATTGGCCCATATGCGTTTGTATTGGGAAAATATGGCAGAGCGGTGTGTCTGTGTATCTGTGTATTCAATAGGATCGTGTGTGTGTGTGTGTGTGTGTGTGTGTGTGTGTTTGTGTGTGTGTGTGTGTGTGTGTGTGTCTTCACCTAGCCCAGACTGCCTACATCCATCATGCCATGGCACTCTGGCAGAGAGTGGGACTCAGACAGCTTCACTAACACACGGTCAGTTAAATTGCCTGTTAAATTGTCCTGGTCCGTAGCTATCTTAGGTGTAGATAAAAACACTGCACTTAAAGCCTGCACTTAAAGGCAGAAATTGTCAAGTAAATGCCAGCCTCCCTCCATGCATAGAGAGAGAAAGAGAGGGAGAGAGTGAGAGAGGGAGAGACAGAGATCCTCTAAGGGAAACACATTTCCATTACAAGACAAAATTCTGCAGCACACACACACACACACACACACGGCTAATTTACTTGTTTCTTTTGTAGGTGCCACAAATGTTATCTTATTTAAGAGTTATTTTTCAAGCTAAAATATCAATAATGTTTGTATTTTCATCAAATGATGCCGTTTATACTCCCATAAGATGACCTGCAGGATATTATAATATACAACTTTGTATAAAACACTCTTTTCACCTTGGAAGCGTCAAAAAATTATCAAAGAAGCCAATTTATCCAGGCCTACCTGATCAATAGACTTAACTATGCATGAGCAGCAAAACCGTAAGACCTCTTCATCAACGTTCCCCATGCTCCCTTAATGATTAAAACAACGGTCTCAATCCAATACGTCTGACATTTCTCTCCATGCAACCAGATGGAAAATTAAGGCTCATTCTTTTAACATTACCAGGATATTATGGATAATTGTCTGCATCCTACTTGTGGACCCGGAGCAGAAACTGCTCTCTTGTAACCAGTGATGTAGTGGTAAAGAAAACGGTGGGTTAGTTATAGCCACAGCTCCGAGTTAATCATAAAGAATACAGCCACATATAAGAAACGTCCTGTTGTAGCCTAAAGATAAAATATAAATCACACATGAATTTAGATTTAATTTAGATATATTATATTTACTCCATTAGATCACTGACTAAAACTCAGGAGTATGCGTAAGGAAATTATGCTTCAGGCTTCATGCTCTAAAATGTTTTAGAGGTTTTGCTTTGACTTTGGATTTGGCCCAAAACTCAAAATGGCAAACTTTGTGTGTATTCAAATGAATTTTTAAAGACTAATAGTTATTTATTATTTACACTAGTTATATACTAATGCTTTCTAAAATCACTTTATTATTTAATGGATCATGAGAATTATGACTCATGTACATGGCCCGTGGCTGATAATGTGACACTAAAGCATTACATTTGAGCAGTTCATCTATTGACACACACACACAGGTTTGTTTCTTCAGTTATGCTCAAAAAAATCGTAATAGATTCATAAATATGTATTGTAAACAGAGAGACTCTATTCTTAAACATATTTATATTTTTTATTTTATTAGATAATGTGTCAGATGTTACACCGCTGTATTTAAGGCCACATACTGTGGCATTTATTGCAGTATTAGAACCTTGAGATGCAGATTGATGGACGTAGTAACATATACTCAGTAATATGAGAGGTCATTTCTATTGACATACCAGGGAACTACATACTTACATTAACTGCATCAATGAACAATGTGTGACAATGACTGTAAAAAACATCAATATGTGTCCACAGCCATTAAGATGTTCATGTTTGCATAAAGCCATGAAAATATGTTTAACAGCTCCAAGGCGTAACATAGACAAAACCTGATATATAATCGAATCAGCTGTGATAATAATAGATAGTAATAATAAAGTTACATTGGTCCTCACACGTTGTTCGTCATGATTTATGGTGTGAAAATCATATCTTTCATAATCACATATAGAACTGATTTAAGTGACTGACTCTTTACAGTATATAGATGAAGGTTAGAATTATATCCTCAGAGTCTGTGCCCCCACTTGACCCTCGTTTAAATGATGCCAAAGACACATAAACATAACTCACAGAAGAACAAAACATTCATGTTTTCGTTTAATCCCGTGATCTAATAAACGCCGGACCTCAAAGCGTAGGTAGTGGACTCAAACAGTGAAAGTAATCATTCAGCAAAATGTTTAGCAGGTCGCCTGAATACAAACAGTGCCAGGTCACTTTTGTTCAGCAGAGTGCAAATTAACCCATCAGCATGTTCAGATATTCAACTCCACAACATCATCCACTCGTTGTTTTGCGGATCTGTAGTTCGGCGCTAGGGGGCAGAAAAGCTCCACAAGTGGCGATGATGGAGCTCAGCGTGGCTGGCGGTGGAGCTTAGAACTGCTGCGGCACACAGGCCAAGTTTGATCTATCTGATATCGTCTGAAGACGGTCTTGTAAGATTGAGGCTCTAGTTTGCAGTAAGAGCTGCACAAACTTGTATCTATTGCTTTTATTGTTCCGTCCATAATTGAAAGCTTGGCTCGCCCAAAAAGTACGCAACTATCACAACATTACGTAGGTGTGAGATTTAAGTGAACTTTGAAACGTTATTACAACTAGTTCTATACAAAATAGTGATACCTTATCATAATACACGTGTACACTGCATTGTACAATTACTACATGTCAAATTTATATTGCATTTGTTACAGTGGCACATTCTCTCCAAAGGACTATAATGACTTTGTCTTGAGTAGCTGGTGTGCATGGAGGAGAAACGTGGAGTGATGATGGAGTCTTCTCATTGCAGTGTTTAACTTTGGGCGCACGTGAAAACATTCTGTCGTTATGAAAGCTGCCTCTCCCAGGTCGGCATCTGGACTCGTTTTCAGGTCTGCCATTTGTTCAGGGAGACGCGACGAGGTCGAGAAGCCAAAGTACAACCTTCTTGTAGGCCCTTCTCCAGTGGTGGCTGAGCAGGCAGGGGGAACTTTGCGGGGGGTTTTGGCTAAACGTCGGCCCATCTGCTTGCCCATCTGAAGAGCGGCAAATCTTTAACTTCCACAATGCAACTTATGGAGGAAGTCTGAGCGCGCGCGTGTGTGTGTGAGAGAGAGAGAGAGCGAGAGCGTGCGTGCGTAGGAGAGAAGAGGGGGATGAGGGGGGACTGAAGCGAATGGGATGAATATTCATAACCACACATGACACATGTTTTATTGTATTTTGTACGACGTGATGTGTGTGACAGGGTGTTTTGAGCAGTCTCATCAGGATCAGCAAGAGGCTTCTGTAACGATACTCCAGGTGCACTTTTACGCACCACATGCACTTTAATTCCATAAATCCCCATTTTTGCAGGTTTGGATTAGCAGGGAAGATAATTTGCTGCTTAATTTCAAATCCAAACGCGACTCCTTAAAGTGGAACAATATGTAATGTGTGATACCAACTTTTACGCGCGCGTTCCACTGCACTCCTGTGTGTGTGTGTGTGTGTGTGTGTGTGTGTGTGTGTGTGTGTGTGTGTACTGATAACAATGTCGAGCCCCTGTCCTGTTTGGGCCCTCATATGTCGAGCTATAGTGCGCAGGAATCACACTAATGCAGGGTGACCTGGGGATCTCTCTTCGACAAAAACCCTTGCGCTGTCCTCAAATCAATACACGCCAGAGAAATATGAAAACACCCAGACAGCCGCGACTCCCCGACAGGAAATGGGAAGGTCCCTCTGATCTCCAACGAGGGGTTAAACATTGTGTTGTGCCAGTGGGAAGTATAAACTCACATAACCTGGTGGTACCTTGCCTTATTAGTGGAAGAAATAGAGTTTACTCACTTTTCATAGTCTGACATACAGATATGTTTGATACTACGTAAACCTGGTGCAAGTTAGATAAGAATATACTTGTTTTTGCGTAGATGATTTATTCATGTTTATATTTCGTATTGTGAGGCATTATGGGGATCACCAACCGCCAATTATAGTTTAACCATCATTGTTTTTTGAATATTACATCTATGCGCGTCTTGGATTGCGAGCTCCCTTTTTGTTTCTCGCACCAACGCAGGGGGAGGGTTGCATCTGTTAGGGTCCAATGTTAGTCTTAATTACTGGCCTTCATGTTCTCCATGGCCCTCAACCGTCTTTAATTAAAACCTTGATTAGGGGGGAGGAGGTCTCGGGCAAGACTATTACCAGATGGGTTTCCAGCAATAATAATAAAGACTTTATCCGCTGCCGCTGCTGCTGCCTGTGTGCCATGCAGCGCAGAGCTCGCTGCCCGTCCATATCAAAGCACAGCGAGCAGAAAAGAGGCTGTTAATTACGCCTCTAATTACGGTTAGTTTGTGATTAGATTTAGAAAGGTTTCTTGGTGTATGCCGGGGCTTTCTGTAGCCAGTATGTAGGCTTAACACTGTATAGGCTGAAATGTAGTGTGTATCCACAGCGGGCTGCTGCTGAATAACCGGCCTAGAAGGGATGGAGTGAATAAGATCAATAGTGAAGCACTGACCCGACACTTATCTTTATTTTTCTCACAGAAGTCCTCAATAATCTGTATGTTCAAGGTACAACAACGTGTCTCCAGAATAAGTCACAAAGATGTTGTCAAACACTGCTTTCCTTCCTCACCTTTTTGTCTGCGTTGTGCTTGTTTGGCTGCCTTTAGTGAGCTTCCCAAGTAATGAAGAGGTCAGTTTGTGTCACATTTTTAACGACGAGCTTTCACAGCCTCTGGATCCCCGTCTAATTCACATCTGCCGTGTTAAAAGAATATTTGCGGGGCGAAACAACAAAAAGCCAAATCAATAATGCATCCTGACATATTCTGCAGAATTGCATATTAGCGATTTAAGATTCGCCACATTATGAATATATCTCGCCAATGGTCTGAAAGTAATTATGAGTGCGCACAGGAAGGCACGCCGACGCTTTTATATTCAAGACAGAGAAACTTGCAAATAACAATCAGTTCAATTATCCTCAAAATATTTACTCCAGGATAGGATTTGTCATCCAGACACAGAGAATGAGGGAAGGGACGAGAAGTGATTTCTTGCTGCACTGTGTGCGTCCATTTTCCAGACGGTTTGTCGTCGTTATTGCCTGATTTAGTGTGTGTTGTTTTACATCGCCCAGTTATCTGTGTGAGTTCACGTACAGCATCGTGCCGCTACACCCATTTATACATATCACACAGATCTGCGTTGAGTTTGTCACATTTGCTGTTTTATGTTCTGTCTCCTCTCTTGCTTGGAGCTATGGGCTTGTTTGTAGTAGGTCCTACTGGCCTATGCGGATTTATTCATCCCATGCGTATTTATTCGGATATTTTAACCGTTTTTTTTTGTTGTTTTTTTTTTGCAGTTTTGCGCACAAAAATAGTCTCTCCCTCTCTCTCGCTCTCTCTCTCTCTACCTATCTATCTATCTAAATAATATATAACTTGTGTGTAGCTGGGTGCTACAGCATGTGGGCCATGTGTGCAGCGGTGCCTACCGTATAATTACCTCTCCTCCTCGCATCCCCCTCTCGCTGCTCCTCTGCAGCAGGTGCTCCGGCCTTCTCTGACCCTGCACAGAAAGGTAGCAGAGGCCAGGTGACGACATTAATGAAATTATGTCTATTTCTGCGCGCACGTCCCGCCCCATCCGTCGGGAGAGAAAGGAGCAGGGCCGAATGAGATCTCAACAAACGCCACCCCATCACCTGTCACTCAGTGAGGTGAGGTGAGCCTCCGTGCAAAGTAAGGAATTGTTACCGTCATCCAGTGGAGGACGACTCCCCCTTTTACGCTGACATACTGTGTGGGCTATAATTATGATACGAATTATTATTCCTCACAGCGAGCAAAGTATTTCAGTGGAAACGAGGCTGACGGGAAACGACGCTATGCTTTTACGTTTGTCGTTCGCAGTGTGGTGTTCAGATCCTCCGTTGCCCACTCGACCTCTGACGAATCGTTATTATTATCAGTCAATTTTCTTTATCCGTGTTGTAATTTTGTTCCTAGTTTCCCCAGTTGATTTGAACACACCGTTTGCTGGGCTGATTTATTTATCCACAAAAAAAAGCAAAACAATGCTGATTTCCAGCCATTCCTCGTCGGCTGATTACACAGAAAGCATAATAGAAACCAGAGAGTGAGAGCAGATCATCGTGGGTCTTCATAAAATGCAATACACGGCTGCAGTTTACAGTAGAAGGTCATCACATAAATGAACACACAAATGAATAAAACCGTGTATAGAAATGTTCCAGTACAACCAACAGGCGGGTTTTAGTTGGAGCCCAGCATCAGCCCTGCCCTGGGGATTATGTATCATGACCATAACTACCATACCGTGTGTTGGCTATATCGCACACCATGAATTACACAGAAGAATGCACAATTCTTCACAACAGTTATTCACAAAAAAATCAGTCAGATCACAGACCTTACGCTGGTGATGGGGGAAACCCTTTCAGTGCAGACCATTTACAGGGGCCGTGACAGGTGACAACATTTACACAAGACAAAATAAGTCACACGTGTTGGAGCAAAACAATCATAGTTAAGCAGTCTGCTGACTTTCAGCACATGTTTTTCCAAAGTGTTTTATCACCGCTTAGAAGGCACTGAGAATGCTGTTAAATCTTTAATGTAAATACCACTTATTATTTCATAATTTGGTTCTGGCTTTCAAATGGAAATATACCTAAAAGTGCTCATTGGATAACAAGTCAGCGTCAAGAAACATCTATTAATTCCAATAAATGGCAGATCTTTGATTTGTTTTTTGATCTATTAGCCAATTAACAGGTGATGTGTAAAATAAATAAATCTGAAAAACTCATTTTCACTAATTGTGTCTAAACTGACCACATGCTGGAAAGTCCGTTTTACTTTAATTATTAGTCACTGTGTGTTTTCTGAAAATAACACAAAGTCCAAGGTCGAGTTGGTTTGTAGAATACAAATCAAAGGTGTTACATAGATACAATCCTCTTTGGTGGTGCTGAATCCAGGCCAACACCCTTTAGCTGATGCGTAATTTACCTCGCCGTGCGTAATTAACTGCGTCGCAGCCAGACCCCGGTATGTGTAACACTTTATTTTGAACGGTGCAATACGTTTCCATTAAACGTTATTAAAGCGCAGGGAGTGACGAGCTCTCATTTGTCTTGTCAGGACATCTGACAACCTCGTTAGCTCCCATTTTCCCCTGTCAGCTCACAGCGCGACACGGACACTGACTTCAGCCACTCCTGGCAAGCGAGTGATAAATGCGCCTACTCAGCCCTGCGCAAAACAGCAGCATTATTGTTGCCAGCACGACGCATCAGAATCAATCACCGGCGAGTCTGCGTGGCAGGTGTCACTCTTACGTTTTTTTTTGTGTTTTTTTTTTTCAATTCCAGCCCACTGTCAATCTTTAATCTAATTTAAAGGGTCATAGATTTGGGGCATAATATCCCCTCGTTTGGACTTTCTCTCTCCAGTCTGCCTCGGCGGACTGACCGTGTGCACCACCGCCAACGCAAGCCCGCATTTACCGCCGCACGCAGGCCTCACTAGCAGATTAAAAGTGTCGCAAATGCAAGTGTTGTGAATATTTGTGAGCAAATGGAGGATCTTGTTATTTTGCACACAAAAAAAGAAGGGGGGGCGTGGGGGGGAAGAACACTTAATGGCATGGGATCTTTCCGCTCGCTGCACTTTCAGATGCAATTGTAGATCGAAGTCAGACTTGTCACGTTGAGCCAAAGTGAATTCCTAACATCCAGGACGTGCCTGTCTACTTCGGACAAATTGCATCCAATCACCCCGGGGGAATTCGGCTAATGTCTCGATCCAGGGCCGGGGAGCATGGAGAGAAAACAAATCAAACTTTGCACACAGAGCGTGTAGGGCTTATTAAAACATTTCACACAGGGGGGAGAGTCAGAGAGAGAGAGAGAGAGAGAGAGAGAGAGACGAGGAGTGTGTGTCCGTGCGCGTGTGGGGGTAATTAGGCTATATTATCCGTGGACACTGTATCTTAAATTGCAAATATCAGATGACCAATCTAAACATCTCTGCACACTACATGCCCGCTGTTTGAGTGGCAGAGTCAGCAGGAACAGGCCTGACAATGGTAGCCACTCCGTGGCAGATCAGGTTCCAGTTTGACTAACTTTGGCCTGTCTTTACACTTTTTAAGCTGATTTAGAGCTATCGAGACATTTTTGACGTGGGAAAAAAACCTTAATATTCAATTATAAGCCCATAACTTTATGCATAAAAGAAAGTTTCAATCAAACTGAGGGCCTACTTCACAGCCAGTTTAAACTCCAACTTCAGATAGAACTTACCTCCGCGTCTCCATTGCAATTAATCCTAATTTAGATGGATGAAATGCCCCCTCTGAACGCAGCATCAACTCTACGTGCACCCTCTGCTTGCTGGTAACGTGCTCGGTCCCCTGGACATTTTTCTCTGTCTGCCACAGCGGCAGTAAACAATAAGCTCATGAGGCGTAGGCTATGGCAGCATAATGTTCTGCATGGCTAGAGAGGGGAGGTCGATCATTACACAGTTTGTTTCAGATTTGATCAGTCAGAGCAAGCAAGAGATTGGCATTGCCGTGGAAAGGCTCGCGCAGGGCTCCCATAGGTTCAAGAAGTTGTCCATAATCTGAGATGTATGCATGTTGCCCGTGCAATCCTGTTCACACATCAACATGTAACTGGGAATATAACGTCAGATGGGATCTTTCATTGAAATGTACGTGGGTTGCTATACATGCATTAACGGTGAAGTTTGGGATCACATGCAAATATAGGCAGCCATTTACTGTCACTGGTATTTGAGCTGCAAAATAGTTTTTATATATCCATTAAAAAAAAAAAAACGAAACAACTGTCAGCGTGGTTTCATGTTTCGAGCGAGCGCGTGTGTGTGTGTGT
>JAVQJL010068673.1:0-27732 GCA_036024295.1 Nannoperca obscura
GTGGCGCAATGCGCATGTGTGGCCAAATGAACGACTTACTCAGTCTCTGAGAGGAATAGTTCATATTAGTTCATAGGAAAGGAGTAGTTCATTGAACTACTTACTCATGAACTACACATCACTAATTTAAACATTTCTGCTTTAGTTGTCAGCCACCATCCACATTTGCAGCCCTGTCAACCATTTCAGACAACTGGCATGTGGCTAAAGATCCTGTAGTGTTCTCACTCATATTAATCTTGTCTTAAATGTATTCTACTGTGATAAGAGTTAAAAGCCTCAGCGACGCTCAGCACCAGAGAAGATTCATAGATAGAGATGATCCAGTGGTGGCCCAATGGCTATCCCCGATAAAGCCACAGGAGATCCAGCTAAGTTTTCTGTGACACCAACTCCCACCGCAAAACCCCCAGAGGACAGTCGCACAGCATCGTCCTGCCCATTTTTTAATAGCACAATCAATCGCACAGCAATAAAAGTATCCACACGTTTGGCATGTCAGAGAACCTAACAATGTACCTTTTTTCTCAAAAAGGAGCGCTATTCTTCAGGTTAGTCACACAAACAGGAGTGTTATAACTGTTAAGCAGCACACTGTACAACATTTCTCATTTTTTCATTAATGACTAGAAATCAGTGAATGTCTTTTATGCATAGAGAACATAGCCGAAAAAATGTGGAATATGTTGGACCAGACTATATGACATCAGCTTACCTCATGTCATCTCAACAGACTAGTGTGTCACAATTCTTTTGCTGGGTTTGACAACTTCTACAATGTGATCAGTGATGTTGACCACCACTTCCCTGATCACCTCTGTATGTCTCACAAGTTGTTAAAAATGGCAAGTTATAAACAGTAGGGGTCCAAGGTGTAGTCTGTCATGTCTCATGAAGTCACAGAATAAAACTGACACAATGATCATCTTAAAAGTCAAAATATTATGGTCCCAGTTTTTTAGAAAGAAAGTCAAAAATTGAAAAAAAAGCAAATGCAACTTCATCCAGGAACACACAGACAGAGAAATGTATTTTGGAATTGTTCTTATAGGTATATTTTGTTGAGTCAACTCTTAAGATCATATCTACTGACTCTCTTTAATTAATCTAATTAATCATTAGTCTGTAAAAAATATTATCTTTGGTTTAACTTTAATGCTCTGTTTACTGTCTTGGAGACCCTAGCAGCTCATAAAACATACTTAACATTGTGTTACCAGCTTGATACTTGATCACTTTTGCAACAAAAAAGAAGAAAATTTGATAACCACTAGAAAAACCTAATTTTGAATTAATGGAATATTTCAGAAGCACGTTTTTATTATATACATTTTTATAATTATGAAACAGTGTTAATCAACAACCTTAACCAAGTGCACTCATAGCACTGTGGTTCTGGTTTAATATAGAAAAAGTCCACAGTGACGTATAGCATGAGGCACAGCTTCTTTACTTTTTATATACATAACTGAAACCATCTACCATCATGTTTGTTTGGTAAATAAATGCAGTCCTAAAATAACATTGCCATGGAACATAATCAGTAATTATGTTCTTCTACAAAATGCATTTTGGTAAAACAAATTCATAGTATAAAAACAACATTTCTATATGACAGGGTGGATTAGAGGCCCACTACAGAAAATAGATCAATTTAATTGTGAATTAGATTTTTTTCTATTTACTGGTTTTAGTAAGGTCAAAAGAAAAAGGGTATCTTAAGGAAAACATGTTAACTTGTATTATAATACATAAAGCGCTTTATGTTTAATCAATTAAAATTTCAATGATTACTTTTGATAATAATAAAATCAAATTAGCAGATAATAAGCAGCAATTAATTTCCAATTTAGCTGAATGGAATTACAGCTATGTTTATGCTTATTTCTAAATTGCATATACTCCAAAGCTTTATAATGTTAAAATGCTTATAGCATCATATATGGTTTTAAACGGTAAAGTAACATTAACCCTAACCCAATGCTGGATGTGGAGGTCCTGGGCTGGTGTGGTTACATGTGGTCTGCGGTTGAGAGGCCGGTTGGATGTACTGCCAGATTCTCTGAAACGCCTTTGGAGACGGCTTATGGTAAAGAAATGAACATTCAATTCACGGGCAACAGCTCTGGTGGACATTCCTGCAGTCAGCATGCCAATGCCAGGAGCAAAACCAAAAGTGTTGCGTTTATATTTTTGTTCAGTGAGAGTATTTTGTAAAATGTATTTGAAAAGTATTGAGTGTTTTCTGATACAGGATATAATCTTCCACACCAGATTCTACAACTCATACTTATTTAAAAATCACAATAATTTCACAAATAATCACAAATCAGCTTTATATTTATACACAATATCCTTGACGTGTTAACTAAGTATGAATACAATTTGTCTTCTCAGGAAATCAGGTGTATTTTAAGTTTATTAAATGTTAAATATTTACTCTGAATAGGAAATGTGCGACTATGGAGAAAGGCCAGTGTTTGTTAAGGATATTCAAGGTGCCTTGAGAATGTTGTAAATGTAGTGATTCTGGTGAACCCTTGACATTTGATCAGCGTTGGTACAGTATTTGCTGCAATGGCCATATTTCCATTTGCTGTGGAGAATTATAATCTCCAGATGATGAATTGTAATGTTTTAATCCCCCGACCTTTCAGCTGGCACCACCTTTAGTCCAAAATGACCACCTACACACTACATATGTTATTATAAGGAGATTACCACTAAATATCTGGCCCACCCAGAGGCATGACCAGAGGATAAACCATTTTGATTTGTTCCCATGTTTTTTTCCTCTTGGGCCACCCTCAGGACAAACAGCACATGTTTAGCCCCATTACAGAATCGTTTCAGTACATCTCAGCCATCATGAGCCTGACACATGTACGATTGTGTTTAGTTAAATATATGGATAAGAAATGACTGTCTGCCACAAAATGATGCGTGTGATGTGCACTTTGACCTTTTTACTATCCTGTCATCACTGTTAATACACAGTAACTGCACAGAGATCTATTAAAAGGTCAGTGCACATTCTATATGCATTTAATGACATTTCACAACCTACCACTCTGCTTTCATTGGTGTGTTCATTGCAACGGGTGTAGTTGGTCCAAGTCCGGTTGCTCTCTGGATGCAGGAACCAATGACCACTGTCTGTGCAAATCTTTGTAACCATCTCTGCCAGTAAAAATGATAACAAGCATGTTTTTTTAAAGAGTTTTTCAATCCTGCAGACTGAATTTCAGAGGATATTAGTTGCTATTCATTATTTGCAGAGAAGCAGGTGGAAAAACTAAGGGCTACATGGAGAAAATATAACATCTTGCTATTGAAAATAAAGTCAGGAAGTTCCCCTTTGGCACACAACCAGACCAGCTTTCCCCCTGCAGCCCCATAAAGTTAAAATCAGGTTCTGAAACTCCATGAAACAAACTCATTAATACACATGGAACTATTGAGGGCAGTGATTAAAGGGACTGAATCTAATTACACATCTGCATATCCTGTTGAAGGATGTGATTAGCAGTTAAAACTAATTCACTGATATAAATACAGCCACGCATATACACCACTGCACTCCACATGGTAACACAATTAATAGATGCCCCAAAACAGCTTGCATTGTCAGTTTAAGATGCTTCAGTGAAAGATGCTATTAAGTTGCATTATGGGAAGTGAAGCAACCAGCATTTTTGCAGCTTGACCCGAAGGTAAATTCAGAATATCTCGGCCTCTGGCTTCCATTTTCTCCATCATTTCCTTGCTCTGTCTCTGTAAAGCCCCCAACTTTAGGGAAGTGCAATACTAAATAATTTACCTCTTTAACCATTTGAACTCTCCAATAAAAAGGAGTATCTTCAAATGTCCCCAACATCTGTACGATCTGAGCCAAAAGGTTATGTAAATCAATAAACCATAATGACTGACAGTGCCACCCAGTGTTGTCACCACATTTGCACAGCACATAACGCAACGTAATGACGTCATCAACCTGTGACACAAGCATACAACATGATGAGATGAAAGACATAAGCCTTAGCTTTCAGCTGCAAAAAGAATGAATGCTCTAGTTAGTACTCTGGCGGCCAGTCAGGGTCTGTTTTCAAAAGGTTAAAGTAAAACCAAACATGCTTGGTGCAAATGCACCTTTCAGAGCTACTGAAAGCCACAAGTCTTACCTGAAGGATCAAAATCCTGGAAGTAGTCCGGGCAGTGCTGCTCTGAGAAAACACCTGCCCTGGTGTCGTCCCAGCACAGCCAGCCATCCCAAGTGCGGTTACACATGGGTTCTTAAAGCACAGAAAACAGGTGTTAGCAGCTATTTCAATATTTTTAAATAATTCATAAATGTAACTATAAAACATGATTTAGCATAGGGGCATTACAGTAATCAAATTCAATCACGTGTAGGATTTTGTGAGCAGTGTATTTTAGTTTTTTTCTTATCTGAGACAGCTTTAAATCTCACAAACATTAAACATAAGCTACCTTCTCTGCTCTCTGTATTGTCCTTCATTATTTTTTGATAGCACTCAAACTGTGCGGTCACTATCTTGTTCCTGGTGGGTCCCATGTCATGGTAGACGTTGGTTGGATGCTGCTGCTGAGATGCATTGACCTCCAGGCTTGCCTTCACAAAAATCTGTGAGGAAGGAGAGAAAAGGTGTATAAATCTTTTTAGTTCTCCGTTTAATCAGCCGAAATTTGTCCAAAGAACATCTCACAGAAGATACATTGGCATGAATACTACGGTATTGTTATATTCAGCATTCATTATGTAATAACTATGTAATATGCACTTTCTACTGTTCTGGCCAGATAGTAAACATTAATTTACAAATTAAAAAGAGATTCTTCTTTTTTTGGCTCTAACACTAAGCTTCATTTCAGAAAACGCCTCTGCGTCCAAGCATGTGTCTGGACCCACTTTTGGCTGTGTATTCTGACTCTGTGGGGATGTATTAAAGCAAGACAGCCATAATATCGTACTTGGAATGCCAGGAGAGGGAGTCTAACATACACAAGCTTCCATTAAATCCATTTGCGCTGCATGGAAAATATGACATCTATGCAGAAAGTTTGCCAACAAGAAATATTCAGCGTGTTTATAACTCAGCAGATACCAACCTGAAGCAGCTTTTGTAATCCTTCAGAAACCTCTAACATAAACCGAAACTGACATGAATAAGTCTTAATAGATCAAATGAAGTCGCAGCTTAATAATAAACTACAGTATATCAAAAATGTAGATACATGTGCAAATCTTGTGTTCTTTTACTACAGAGCTTTTTCTTTCACTGCATTATAAATCTGATGACACTGACGGAAAAAAACCCTCTACAGGCTGCAGTGTCGCATTATATATTAGAAAAACAAAGTGGTCAGCCTCTGATCAAAGAAAACTGACCTGCTGGGTTTTATGTAACTTCATCAGTTCATGTAAACTTATTCTCAGAAATTAAGATCTTAATCATAGACTGTATGCTGCAGTACATGTCATACACCCCGCCCTCTCCATGTCAGCAGTTGGGACATGGGCCAAACTGAAAAGTACACGACTAATACACTTTTTCCAAAGATGCTTTCTGTCAGGTCAGGCAGGTAGTTCTTATCATGCGGATGTTTGTTCACATGTTCATCTTTCTGATAAGTTTGGTTTTAGTTAGTTAATTAATGTGAGACGTCATGATTGACAACTGTAAGTGTGCTTGCTATTGGTTCGAGAGGGCGTATGGGCGGGACCTCGAGCTGCGGATCATTACTGTGCAGACTCTTGCTCCAAATTACGTCACCAGCGCGAGATGGCAGCACCCGTATCCATGATATTTTGGCTTTAAGTGGAAGTGGAGACGCGTCGTATATCTTTATTTACAGTCTATGATCGAAACCTAGACTTGACAAAAATTACAAAACCTGTGAATTTTCTACTACCGAATATGGACACATTTGGTTTCTTTACACGTGCAAACTTATTCAAGGATTTAGATTTTTTGCGTTTGAATGCATACAGGCTGCCTTACCTTTGTTAGATTACACAGCAGTATGAGTGCCAGTAGCCCGCTCCACCCGATGCTATCCAGCTTACTTTTGGCCATGTCAGAGCTGGTTAATGATTTACCAGCTGAAGATCTGTAATGGAGAATAAACAATTAAGTCCCATCATTAAAGTGACATAAACTCCCCCCATAAAGGACACTTTATGGCACCCCTTATCTCTCCCACTGTTGATAAATGTTTCACCCTGTGGCTTTAATCTACTGAAATGTTGCTACAGTATTTGCCATCACAGTTAATTAAGCTGGGAACAGACATACAATTATTGAAATCCAGACTAAACGGTCTACACACATGGACTTATTTACAACAACAACGGGGTACAGAGTCTTTAATCAGTCTAATTGACCTTAAAATGCATCTGAATATTAGCACATCAGCAATAACAGTCACACAAATCTTAAAAATTTAGTAAATAATAAAATAAATCAAAGTGACTTTCAGTGTGCTTGATTTTATGGTTCAATCTCAGTCTTGACAGTCATAAGCACATTCAGTAGACAGCACGCTGAATACCAGGTAGACACTACCATTAGAGTTCTGTCACAAGGCAACCCATGAAATGGTATGTGACTGTACCATGACAGAAATCCTTGAGGGAAAAAAATATTTTGCTACTTCAAGGGGAAAGGCAAAAAAATGTACTACACATTTGAATGAAATAGCAGACAGATGTGCGTAACCACGTCCTTGTTGCTTAGTGATTATTAGTGCACAGTGAGTGAACTGTAAAAGAGTAAAGGTGACCTTCATCTCAGCTCTGCATGGAAACATTGGGCCATTTTTTCCATTTGCTGGCTGTTTTTGGGCAGTTCTTGTGCTCAGGATGTCGGAATCCAGATTCTAGTGATAAAAGTCAAACATGTTGACTGGATCAGCAAGTAAACAGTCTGAATCCTGAAACCCAACAAACAGTATGATTTTATCTCCCGACTGTGGTCAGTGCCTTTACAAGCAGCAGCATGTTATCACTGACGGTTCATGTGAAGCCAGCTTGGAGTTGAATGTACCCACAATGCTACTACCTTGGACTTGGTGATCAAAGAACCATACATCTGACACAATAACAACAAACCCCATCGATCTAAGTTCTGGTTCCCTGACAAAAGTCATGTAAGCACAGCTGGGGTTTAAAATCCCATGCCCTCACTGCAGCTGTGCGCTTTGTGAGTCACATCTCCTTTGCACGTCACATCTCCTTTGCACTCTGTCATAAATTCCCAAATGTGACAACCAGTTTTAAAAAGGTTAGTGAGCGTGTAACAAATTTACACCTTTCACTTTTTAAAAAGGTGGTGCTTGTGTCTCATTAAAGCAGATTCCCAGAAAGTTGTTTGCAGCAAAGCTGCAGGCCACTGGGATTTCATGTTGCCACTGCTGCATAGCAGATGAGACAAAATACAAATGGAAACATATCCCCCAGGTTGTACAAATCTGCTTTGCAAAAACGGTGGATGTGCTAATGCTCGGCTGGCTTTAGAAAGTTTAAGCCTTCCTGCTGCTGCTGGTGTTAAACTATCAAAGAGTTGCAGGTCTACAACAGCTCCAATGCTTTTTGTTCAGACTCTGGAGGCTCTGTCTGCCACTTATAGTCAAGCATGTTTTCCTTTTGGTTCGAGTTTGAAGCCCATACTGGTGGCTTTCTGTCTGGGTGCTCTGTAACGAGGTGCTCTGCTATTTTACTTGTTAGTTTTGCCATAAATGTATCGCAGCATGAGCCAAGAGTTCCATACTGACACCTACGGTAGCCAGAAACAGGTTGTTAGCATTGTTAGAATACCTGATACAAATCACAAGGTTAGGTTCTTGTGGCAGCATTGCTTTCAGTGTGAAACTATGTAATGAGCATTTTTCCTCCAAGTAGCTGAGGAACAAAAAAAGACAGGAGGGACAGGAGACAGAGAGAGAACCTGAGCCCAGGATGATATACATGTAGGAACATGGCATTCAGGAGTGGATTACATCTCATTCAGGAGTGAAATTTAATAACGTCTCTCATGCCCCAAAGGAACTAGACCATGACTTCTATTTGCAATATCTCAAGTCTAATTAAATTTGGCGAAACGGAACAGCTAAACAAACAGTGCAAGAGCAAAATAGTAAAATGCATTTAAGAGGCGAGGCAGAGATGCAGGACCTTTAACTTTAAGCACACAAATATTTACTTTCCGTCACTGATGAGAAACATTTACAGTGTTTTAGCAAAAGACATGCCTTTTTACCCTCATTTTTTTCCTGCTACAGGTGGAGACATTGTTCATTGTTGCTTGCAAGAAGCATCACTAATCAAAAGTGTGAAGGTTACGGTTGGAAACTGTTCAACATCCTAAGAAAGAAACCTCACCTTCAGCTCAGAGTGCAGAATTGGTTGTCTGCATCTAGTGATCTGGTTAGATCTTTGAATTCTAATAAAGTTTAGCACTGTTTTCAGATACAACCCACATTAGCGGAGGTAACATGGACAATATTTCTTATCCCGACTGAAATCATTCTGATTAGAGATTCCCTAAATTGTTTACATCGATGCTAAATAGAGGGATCCGATAAGATTTAATTATTTAAAAGCATTTAATCAGAATAGAATGCTTTGAAGCGTCTCATCTGCCAAAAATATAACGTAATGTTTTGAGCATTCGAGGCGTTTAACAATCCTTAAATCTTTCAAGGTCTCCAACAGAAAAGGTTTATCAGCCACAGAGCAGTTTAGCTTTGTTGCCGCCGTGTTTCTGTCCCTCCAGGAAACTCCCTTACCTAATGTTCCCCCCAAGTGAGGCAAACATGCGCAGAAAGAATATATTTATTCCAACCCGAGAGAAATGATTGGATTAAACGATTACCTGATTATTAGGTGCTAATATTTTCCTTTTGAATGGATTATCAGGTTTACACCAATCTCACCAATTCTCAATCCGATTGAACATTCCTTCTGATCGGCCGGATCAGGCCAGTCTGGTCTGACTGAGGTGGTTATATGAGGCATTTTTATTCTGACAGTTATTCCCATTCTTTGTGGAATATTGGGGTCCATGTAAACACAGCTATTGTCACTGCCTGTATGAATAGTGTAAACATTTGTGAAGCTCTATGATTAATGCTTTGCTGCTCAGTTTCACATGTGTTTAGAGTTTCGGTGTGTTTTATAATCATGTGCGACTTATAAATTATACTCATTAAAACCTGTATTGACACAGATCGTCATTAAGTAAGTTCTACTTTTATTACCTGCAGGCTTCTGCACTTATATAAGACAACAACCTACAACATCTGGCACATGTCCAGTGTGCAACTGCTACTAGCTGTCACTTCTCTCTAGACACAAGGCATGTTAGCCAGCTAGAGCCAACGTAGGTCTACACTCTACACTGATTGCTAACAACAAGATGTCTCATCAAACTTGTAAGGGCAAAAAATTGCCACAAAAAGTAATTTTACTGGTTTCTAGCAAGTTGCTTTTTTTCTTATACTGAAAATGCCCATATATAAGCTATAATGACATTATGGCAATGTGCTTTGTAGACCACTGATATACACCTGGATGGTATGTAAACCTATACATAAAATGGTTGTAATTGGAGTATTTCTATCATCTGATTAGGAATTTTTTAAAAATAAATTATTTAATTTAAATAAAATAATTTAAAATAAATATACAAAACAAAAATGTTCATATAATATACTTTTATATAAAATATTTATATTTATTCAGACACCCACACACACACAGTATATACTATATATATATATGAAACTACATACAAAAAACAAATCATTTCCACTGACAAAACGTAGTTCAGTCTTACAACACACTGACAAAGAAGAAAACAGAGGCAAAGCAGGGGGCCGTTAGTCAGAACACAGCTCGGTCACCAGGGGGACTGGCCCAGTGCCTTCTCAGGACTGCTCAGAGTTCTGCCTATTACACAGGTTGCGGTGGGGTGGGGTGGGGGGTCCTTACTGAAAGTGGGATTGTAAAACATTATGGTGATGTGCAAATTAGAAACAGCCAGGAAAGGATCAGCTGCTCTGTCACACATGCATGGATTCAAACACACAAAAATGCATACACACACGCTCTACTTTGCCAAGCTCCCCTGGCTGTTTCTTGGCAAAGGCTGTTTTTCATACATTAGCAGACAGATACAGAGGATATATCTTGTCAGATGGCAACACAGATGTTACACAATGATTTCCCATTAGCTGCTTTGAACGTTGCTTACAGCTAGTTCTGATTTATTTATTTTTTAGTGGTCATGCAGTACCATTTAACAGGTGGTAGTGAAGAAAAAACCCTGACCCCTCCCATCTAAAAGGAATCCGTGTGTTATGGTCGGAATTTCCAGCATTTTGCTCACTTCTCTCAGAAATACATTTATTCGGATGAGAAAAAAGTCTCAATCTCGGATAATTTATGAGTATTTCACATATTCAGGATGATTGTATCAAAAAGATTTGCAGACATGAGAAAAACAAAAGAACCATCCCATTTCTCCTGTCATGTATGCGTCTGTAGGATAAGCTTAGTTTACTATTTTACAACTTGCAAGAAAAAGATAAAGCAGCTTTCAATGACTTTGAAGGTCTGAGAGACAGGTTAGTGCTGGATTTTCATGGCTTTCTTTCAGAATCTACAGTCCTCCTGTATTTGCTGCCACCTGAAAATTCACATTTCTTCTTATGGCCCAAAACGGAAGCTAAACAAGACACAAAGCTATTAGAAATATTTTCCAGATACAAAAGTTATATAGTAAGTACATGTTGCTACTATAAAACACAGCCAATAATGAGTTACCTGTTGCCTTTACCATTTGCAGTTTATTAAAAGTGAGGCCAAAATCCTGAATGTGAGAACATCAGCTGCTCTCTCCTGGCTGGCTTTGGTCAGTTTAAAAGTCTTTGGAAACAAAACTCACCTTCTATTCTACAGTGTTCTGAAGTCAAAGACTATTTGAATATCTTAGGTTGTACATCATGTCAAAACTTGTAGTAGCTAAATCTGTCATGGATAAATACAAGCTATGGTAATCACAATGTCACCCATAACTTCTTTCTCCTACTAATTGCAATGTGATAGAGGCAATATAAAGAAAACAATGAACAGATAAGTAAATAATGATCCACAAAACTATAAACCCTGAAAATAACTAATAAAAAATCATATCCTTCATGAATATTCTTTGCTAATTTCAGCTTAAAGCCAAGAGAGCAACCTCTACAGAGGCACAACACTTGATTATTGGTCTGCTTGGGTTAACCTCATCCAACCATAAACCAGTGCGAACTGTGGGTGGTCCACCATTATCTGTAGTGCCTCAGAGTGTTTCACAGAAGTGGTTAGTCATGTACACTTTGCACAAGAGCTGACATCACCTATTACATCCAGATACCTGGAAAAACAGCCTATGCATAACAGCTGTTGTCTTCTCGCCCAGTGCCAGAACTCAGCCTGTACTTCTCAACTCCCACTGGCCCTGCAGAGATGTAGTGCTCTGTAAACATCCTTCTGCCCTCACAGGATGTTTGGTGCCCCATACTCCAAGGTCCCCTCAGTGGCATTCGGATGTCCATTAGGCTAGTGAGGGCCTGTAACATCATTACGGTCCTATTCTATAGCAGGATACAAGCTTAACTAGAGAGGGGAGTAGCCATGAGAACTGACAAAGTCCCTGCATGCAGTAGCACTAACAATCAATATGTGCCTTTGTTATTAATGTTCATGCTATTGTTCCTGTACTGTATTTATTGCATGGCAAATAATGTGACCCTCATTCTTAAAAGGAGTTTGACAAGAAAATAGATTCTATTCTTCTTTTAAAGTGGAATTAAATGTTTTATATGCATGGCCCATAGTCCTGTAAAAATGGCAGTACACTCTAGCAACTGAACTAGAAAAAAAGAACGAGCCTTTAAAGTGACATGCTTTCAGTGAACATACTAACCAAGATGTTCCTTTTCAACTAAAGCTTAGACAGTCTCAAGTGATATTATAGACATTGTGATGTATCAAGTAGCATCTGGTGGGAAGACAAAAATACATATTGTACTTCTGCACTACAATGTTTGCTTAATTCTGTTATTAGCCTTTGAAAGCCAAACACAAGACTGGTCACTGGGGTAAGTATATTATGCTTGCTGTATAAACAAGAAGACCCAACACAGGAAATAGCACAGTTGTGCCTTCTAGATCTGATTTCAAATTAACTGCAATCTTATATTATTTGGATGAACCGTAGGAGTCAGGGAACCTTTTGTTCAGGGCCATGTCCCAAGGCCAATTAGACTGATATAAACATGTAAACATATCATTTATATTTCCAGATCAGACTGCACCAAAGGCTCAAAAGGATTTAATGTGAGATTGTTTTGTTTCTTTTTACAAAATCTGTTATGAACAAATATGAACTAACATAAAATTATTTAGGGTTCATCTAAACGCAGAGCCTAACCCTAAACTATGTTGAGGAAATTATTCTTTCATTCGCGATGACGCTGCTGCCTGTAAGACATTACAAACCATGTGTCACAGTGTCACCATTACACTGTTTTGTAAACCAGAGGGGACTAACAAGTACTCCAACTGTAAAATGTCCTGCTTTGTATGTGTCCTGGTCACAAGAAAATGCATACCGACATTGTTTGTTTAGGTTATGTTTATGCCAAAGAAAATGACTAATGGCCAATTTTCCCAAATTTCAATATCAACACCAGCCTTAAAAATCCAGTATCAGTTTGGCTGTAAAAACTAATGCCTTCACACGGAGTTGTTCAGTAGCTGGGAAACTGTCCAGTTCCTGAGGTCTACAGCTGGTGAATTGATGGAAGGGGAATAACATCTTGGCAAGTTCAGCTGGAGTATGGGTTGATGCTGGAGGTCACCTTCAAACCAAGGCCAAGCATGAGCATGAGCATCTATAAAACATGAAGCTGCTGAAAGGTATGACATGATGAGTTTGACAAAAGGAAAACTATTTGCAAGTAAGAAAAAACTATGATCAACTGGATGAAATGTGCTGATCTCAGAATGAACACCACCCTTTTGGCAGTATCATAATATGCTCCCACTGAGAGATTTCAACCCTCTCTGTGTGCTGCATCCCATCATATGGATTTGATACCTAATGTTGGAAACAGAAACACAGGTTGTGATAAGCAGCATAGGATTAGTTGTGACCATACATAAGAGCAATCCGCCTTTTCTCACCCTACTCCTTATCATGACTTGTTCGCGACGCTCGCAAGCCACCAGTTTCACTTTACATGCAGCACGTGCAGCACCTGTCCCCAGATCTGTGTCTTTATCAGCCAGGCTTACGTTTCCTTAACAACAACGTTTGATGGGACGTTTGAGGAGTGCAGGTGTTAGTGCAACACATCAGCACAAGCTAATAAGCAAGACAACACCCTGCACCCAGCTGAATTGTCTGCACATTTACATGTTTGCTTTTAAAGTCACAACAATGCAGATAACAAGAAACAATTTCTAACCTCTGCAACATGTTAATGATTAAGTGCCTTGTGATATTTGGCTTCTATGGTTTTTTTACTGTATTTTCTTTCATTTACAGTTGGTATTTCTGAATCTGACAAGGCTTGACGTGGATAGGGAGGAAGGAATGGGTTCAGTTCCCAAGCTAGCTTGGTCTCCCACTGTTTTCTGTCATTTTGTGAGCACAGTGAAAGCTGATGATTGAACAGAGTGGATAGAGGAGAGGCCTATGAAACAGGACATTCTAAGAAAAACATATAGCTGTCTGCATGAGAGAAGCTGGGCATGTGAATACAAGAAATAGGAGGAGAGGCTTTTAAGAGCTACACGGTCCCTTTCAGAGCTTCCCCTCTCAATCAAAGACCAAATATAGCTAGTGGACATTTCCCATGAGATTAGCTGTACATTCAGATAATCTTTCCCATGTGACTAAAAAAAAAAAGAGTGAATTAGACATAACATCTTCCTCACTGATGTTCAAGTCCAGAGCAGACCTCATGCAAGCCTCCAAGTTGCCAAGGGCACCACCAGATGTCAGGGAAAACAATAATAATTCCACACAGATGTCAGGGAGGAGTCCTGCATGAGAGTCTTGCATGAAAAGACCTCCTCAACTCTCAATCCACCCGCCCTGACCGCATCCAATGCACGCAATATTCTTTGCATTAACGTGGTGAGAGGGAGCTTGTGTTCCAGTGTCCGCAGACAACAGGCCAGATGCCAGTTCATGTCACTGCATTCACGCTCTCTGCTGCCAGCATGCCAATGTTTAAAAGGCAAGAACATGGTCTACTTACAACTACGGTGCTGAAATGGGAAAAACATTGTAATACTATTGTAGCTTATAGGGAAATAAGAGATAAGAGGCTCATACTGTTGTTTGATGACATCAGATGTTAGACATATACAACAATCCGCAGTGGCCATCCGAGCCCTTGAGGCTATATGGTTAAAGGACATATGACGCAGCCCAGAATTATAAATAGTGAAAGATTCTGTCGCACACAATCTTCTTCCAATGCCAATGTTCAGTGCCAGTGCAGAACAAAGTGTGCCCTTTATATAGCAAGACAGATCCTAAATGTGTGGGGGGTGAGGGTTGGTTGGTGTATGGATGTGTAGTGCGTCCGATGATCTTCTTGTCACTTTATGAACCAATCATTAATGTGACCTTTATTTTTTAACTGTACCCACAGTCTCTACCAAGCGCTATGTGTACTTTATTTTAGAGCTAATTATCTACAGTAAATGCACGTATTGAGGGTAATCTGGGGTTTTGCAGAATCATCAAACATCAATGTTCTATCTGGAGAAAAAGTCGAAATACTTTACAATTTATTTTCTTTATTGGATATTCATCTGAATATGCTGCTGCGTGTGTGTGCATGTTACTTGGTATATGTATCTACCTTTGGATCAGTGTGGCAATGTTTGGCTTTAACTTTAAAACTGCATTAATTTGTTTTTTGTTCACTTGAGGACAGTGATACAAATTAAAAACCCAAACTGACATATCACCACCTTAAGGTGGTGTTAGGGTCGGTGTGGTAGCATACTATCGTCAGTACAAAAATATCGATTAGTGCAGCTTTAAAACGACAGACAGCATAGACACATCAGTTCACATTTTGACATATTTAAATGTATGTAAAGGTGTTTCGTTTAAAGATGTGTTCAAACCCTGAAAACCCATCACATGGGTGCTCTAAATAGTACTCCTGTTGAACATGAGTACAATGTTTTGTGTTCGTCCAAAAGGATGTGGTTTCACATCCTTATTACCACAGAGTATGCCCAAGCTGAGCAGAAATATAATAAATATACTAACTGCACTTTGAAGCATCCATAGAAAACGGCAGCAACACAGGTGAGTCATACTGTGCTGAATGTCAAGTATGCGTCAGCTTAAAAAAAGGTCTAACAGTTTAATGCAAGTTTTGAAAATACCATGAAGCAGCTAACAAAGCCAAATATTCAGTGCCTGAACTCTACAGTAGGAACATGAGTCACAGACAATCCAGACCTGTTTCATGTACCAAGGGGGACAGTCTGAAAAACTGCCAGAACACAGCAGCACCAGTCCCAGCTCACTGATGCAGATACATGCACTGTTATTGTATCAAGATGATTGCTTAACATCACAAAACTACATCCTCAAAACTTAGAATTGAATTAACACCTGCTGCGAATACTGTCGCATTATGATTGTTCCATCATCCAAAAGCCTAATCAAAAAGAACTAATTTAAAGCAAAGTTTTGGGCTCAATCTCCCCCCCCCCCCATCCCCCATTCTCTCCTACCAAATAACTTAAAACATTATCTTAAAAGAATATTTGGACTTCTTTTGCATTCTTGCCAAGAGTTAAAAAAGAGGACTAATACCACTCTCACTGTATAGGCCAAACCACAAAAGGATTGTGCAGCTTTTGCAGCCGCTAATCCTGCACAAATAAGACAAAAAGAAACCGTGTAATTCTCAAAGAACCCACAAATGCACCCCTAGCTGCGCTACCAAGCAAATAGCGTCTAGGTGCTCAGGTGCCATTTACACCTATTTCAATTAGGTAGGTTTATCTAAATAAACCTTATTGCAAAAAAAAGTCAAATTCTCAAACGCAAGCGCTAATAGCCACGCGCAGTTAGATTAATTATTAGCATCTTCAGAGAGTTGGTGGTAACTAAAGCACATGTATAAGGCGTGTCACGCCCAGACTTTCCCCTGATCATGGCAAAAGTGATTGTAGCCAGGCGAAGGCATCGGCATGCCAGGCATGCTCATGAGCAGATATCACTTGTTGATTGTAGCTGAAAATGTCAGTTTTCTCCTTCCATCTGCCATTCTCCTGCCTACTGTGTGCTTGGTGCAAAGCCATCATTTATAGTCTACTTTGCCACATAGATAATTGCAATCAGATGCAAAACAAGGGCAAATTGCACTCAGCTGCAAGACTTTATGGGTGTGTTTGCACTGTGATATCATTAGCACAATATATTTTGCGAATCGGACCTTGAGACAGGGCAGATAGCGATTGCAAGTGATACACAAGTTATGATGCTATCAGCGGCTGCAATCCATTCTTTGTGAATTGTGTGTAAAAATTTAGCAGGAGCCAGCTTAGCATAAAGACTGGAAACTGGAGGAAACAGCTAGCCTGGCTCTAGTGGTGGAATGTTACTAAGTACATTTATGATTTGTTAGCACCAAAAAGAGATGTCCACATTAAACTTCTCAGATGGGTTCCGTTTAAATAACATGGGGAAAAACTCTCAGTTATTTCACACAAACCCAAAGAGTAGAGAAAAGTTGGAAAATTTGTCAAAAAGTATGTAGTAGAACCTTTTCCTTATCTTTGTCTTTAATTATTATTGTTTTTTGTTATCATGAGTCTCTGGTTGGGAACCCCTGGACTAAACTACCGAACTGTATATAAAGTATTGAAAACTAGCTTCACTTAGACCAGGTACAATAGTAAATCAATAATTTTATATATCGAGTACTGCTTTCACCACTGCCTGGCTCTGACCAAAGGAAACACAATCCATCAACCGGCACCTCTAAAGCTCAATTAACGCGTTATATCTTGTTTATTTAATCCGTATAAAACCAAAGTGCAAAACTAACAATCCAGAGGTTTCCAGTCTTTATGCTATGCTAACTGTCTCCTGGCTGTACACATTTCCTGTGCAGACATGAGCGTGGCATCCATCTTCCCATCTAACTGTCTGCAAGAAAACAAACTTCCCAAAATGTCAAATGCTTTCTTAAAGAAGATACCAAGCACTAATGGACATGCTGCTGTAACAACAGGCGTGCCACTAGTTGCTGAAAAGATAACATTACATTTCCCCACTGATTCTAAAATCAGATTTGTTTGAATACCATGCCATAATTACTAAAACATGACAAAAGAACATCACAAATACCATGGTTGTTACTTTTAAAGGATGTTAAGAGCACTAGAGGTCTCACCATAGAAAAGGATCCCATTTCAGAGGCCTCTAGTCTACGCAAAGGAAAAAATAGCACAAATAGCTAGATAAAAATACACTGGTTAATAATAAACCAGGCTCCATCGTGCATTGCACCTGCATAGTGGCTAGTAATTGCCCTTGGTGTTTATGTAAATGTTTTGATGTAGCTATAGGACTTTTAGGCTGTGATTACAATAGTATAACCCACTGAGCATGTGGCCACTGCTTAACCTGAGGCAGACAGTAAAGTACAGTACAGTCTGGTGGAAAAGGTGTGGCAAATTCCACTAATTCTTTCCACTACATTGACACACATTTTCACAGGTCACTGTATTTTCCTTGTCAATTGGCTTGTGTGCACTGACAGGTTCACACAAGAGCTTAAGCTTCCTCAGCAGTTATTAGCTACTTTCTGTGTGATATTTCTGCATCCTAACTGGCTGCTGCTTTTCACAGATTTTTGTTTCATGGCTGTACTTGTTGCAGCGATTAGTAGTATTAAACTGGCATACAGCCGGAGGTGGATTTGCAGACCATAAACAACCCAGAGGGTTGAGTGTTTACATGTTCTTTCAGATTTTATTTAGGGATAAGGGAAGGGTTCTTCATATCAGTGGATGACATCAACGATGCTTCAGCTCAATAATTTGTTGTCTGGTCGTGGAAACAATATAAACCCGGAAAGATGCCCTTTGGAATCTCTCTGCAGGCTAGTCAAGCACCACTCACTAATTCTCTCTATGTTCCTTGTCAATCTAACCATCCAAATTCTTCCAAAGCTCCATACTGCAAACACATTCTGTATTACTAAAAAGGGATGTTCAGATTCCCATGGTGAGACATGTTCATTACAAATATGTTAGGATATGGATTTTTTTTTTTATATAATCAGAATCAGATTTATTTGCCAAGTAGGTTTACACATACAAGGATATTGTTTTGGTGCGTGGGTGCCAACAAGAGCAGAGATATATACAGAACAAATTAAATAAAACCACTAAGTAGAAAATGTGCAATAATATTAATAATATATGTTTGAAAAGTTCTGTCTCAGAGTCAGATTACATCTTTTTGAGCACATTGGCATCAGACCACCAGCCATGGGTCTTCCATGGGCTGGTGTGAGTGGTTCCCTACTGGCATTGCCATGACAAAAATAATATGCCAAGGAATATCCTCTATGTGCTGTCTTAAAACAGCAGTGACTTTGACCGAGTGCCAGGTTATTTTTGTCGTGGCAATACCAGTAGGGAACCACTCACACCTGTGGGCCCTAGACTTGACCTCCAAGGGAGCTGTTCACATCATTACTAACAGGCTTAAGATACTCAGTAAGCCTTGGGTTTGTATAACGAAAACATTTAACTGCTTACATGAGTGACCTACTATGAAAATAGAGTATATAGATCTTAAATCTGAAATACAGTTTAAGGGGTATAAGAAATATCTGAATTGGGAAAACACCACTCAGAAGCTGCCTTCTTCGTAGCCAATAGAACAAGTCTGATTGTGAGATGAAATAGATAGATAGTAGATAATATCTTTTCTTATTGCAGTGGGTGCAATAACAATTGCATTTAAAGACATATTAAACAAGATATTATGTGTAGCAAATTTCTTATAAAATTGCAAAAATAACCTTCTGCTAGAGGTTTTTGGGTTAACTAAAATAACAAGAAAGACCCTTCAGCCATTCAAAATTGAGTATTCATCAAGATCACGCTATGAGCTATGCGTATAAAGTATACTATGGAGAATAATATTCAATAAAGCAATTTGGGACTTATATCAACCTTAGAAACCAATTAACTGCAATAATATGGAGAGGTTTAAGGCACAGCTTTTGGCATACTGAGTTCGACAATAATAATAGTCGCATTTTCACAGTAGAGTAAGTTAGCTAATTGGAGAGCCAACAGAAATGTCTGCTGCAGACATGTGCTCATAGCAGCAGAAAATGCAGGAAGAGAGCTCCACAGCAGTGTAAACTGGCTGGAAAACTTGTCAAATCTGGCATTTCCATGTTTGAATGTAAAAAGAGATGCTTCACTAGTTTCTGACTAGTGAAGCACACAGTAAATCAAGAAGCCTGTGTAACTGATGGTTTGTTTAGCTCACACAAACATGGAACACCCTTAGAAACCACACAGCCTCTTTCCCACTGTCCTCTATCCTCCACAAAGCACTGTCTTGTCAAAAAATGACCCTCCATAATGTATGAGTGGAAAGATTACCTCAAAAGGTTTCACATCCCTGAAACTGAATCCAGAACCTCAGGGGAGCGCTTTGAGTTACATATTGTACATCATCGTGCTTTAGTGTAATACGATAACTTCAGCACACAGGAAACAACATAATGTACACTGATTTGATCCGAGCTGCAAAGCAATTAAGGTTCAACTTAACTGAGTTTGATGGACAGTAAAAGGTGCTGGAAGAATATGAAATTGGAGCCTGCATCCCTCAATAAATATATGCGAGAGTTCCTACAGTGTACACAACGGTACCGGGAACACAGGAGGTAAATCAATAAGATGCAGGCAGGAGCTCAGTGTGCCCTGATGATTTATGAGGGGTCAGGTTTCGTGAGAATTGTCATTACTCTAGTGAGTGTGAATCGGGTGGCCTTTGCACTCATCAGAGTTGGTTTCCATCAGTGTAACTCACAATAACACCAGTTAAACTCACATAATAGCTATCACTGTAAAATTGCCATACAGTGTACCCACAACTATTGTAATATCAAAACAACTGCTCCCAAACGGAAGGTGGAAAGAAAAACACCCCTCTGCTGCTTGACTGCAAACCTCAACCCCAGCACACCACAGAGCCGCTGTATTACAGAACCAGGTACAGTGTGAATGAGATTCCACTGGCACAACTTTCTAAATGCCATTGCTTTAGGAATAGATCAACCATACCATGGAGATTGCAAGGGCTTTGGGAGCTATGCCGCCAAGACCTTTGTCTCGCTCGCATTCAATAGCTGTTTCCTGGACTTTGGCAATAAACAGTCAGCGTGATCGTTTGGTGGTTGAATCTCATGGGGTTGCATGACATCCCCAATGCACAATCAGCTCATGTATTTAGTTTTACTGTAGACCCGGGCCACTTACAAGATGTCAGGGCAAAAAGGCCTCACAGACTCATCTGCCAGCGCTGCCAACTGGCAGCTTTGGCGTGTTCACGATCCAAAATGTCCTGACATGTCTTAAGAGAAAACACAGCGTACAGCTGACTTGTTGGTGTTTCTGAACATTTCGTACACATTCTAATCAATTGTAATAGCTTACATTAAATGATTCTGTATCACTGAAGGGGACCGACATTCATAGTGTGTAGAGAAAGCTGTTGAGTAGATTCCTAACCTGGGGTAGGGACCCCGACAAGTGTTCATAAACTGAACCTGAGGGCAATAATCAACAGTCAAAGTCAATCAAAGTCCAAAAAAACTAATTTTGATGCACAAATTCCTGTTTACCTTTTTAGACTTTCTTCTAATATCTGTTTTTCTTGTG
The DNA here is from genome assembly GCA_036024295.1 of Nannoperca obscura. NCBI lineage: Eukaryota > Metazoa > Chordata > Actinopteri > Centrarchiformes > Percichthyidae > Nannoperca > Nannoperca obscura. Next base: position 21,032 of record JAVQJL010068673.1, read on the forward strand.
AATTTCTGGTTAATTTAAGTTCTTCATAATCTGCCGCAGCAAATGTTTTATTATCTATTTCACACGAGAGATTTCTGTATGTGTTTGTTTTCTTCTGACTAGTGTAAAGTGTGAGGTGATGTCGTGCACTTTTGTGCATCAGTCAACATTAAGCAACATTAGAATCAAAATGTGATGACAGTTGTGGGGCGGTTTGCTTTGTTGCTAGGCTACTGTCAATCAAACCTGATCAAATCCCACCCACACAATCCTAATGAAGCAGATCAGCAGAGTGGAGGTTAAAAATAATTTAACTTTTGTTTGTTTGTGTTTTTCACAAACTTTAACTTAAGTGGTTGTTGATTTAGTCATAAATATTTCATATTACCAAGAATAACCTATGTTTAGAAACCAAGCAGTGTGTATACTCTGACCACCGTTATTATATCCTCCTCCTACACCTTATCATCACCACCATTCACCATCATCATCCCTTTTCGTTTTCACCATCCAGCCCACAAACTTCCAACATGTCCAAATCTGCTGCTTATGTAACCATGCAGATGATCTAGCAACCAGTGACCATCGCTTACATCAAAGACTCAGCTCTGAATGGAGCTAAATCACTGTTGCTGTCCAGTTTAACCAATATGAAAAGCCTGCGTGTATTGAATCCCTTCACATACTTTAACAGTGATTATTTCATCTATAGAATGGATGTCAGATCTGCTAGACTGTACGTGAGCAATCCGTGGTTGTAGTCAGCCATACATGCCGACATTGGAATTGCACAGTACCAACTATGTTCATCTTATCTGTGCGAACATTCTGCGTAGTTTTATTCCTTTTAAGGCTTTTACGAATAACCATAAAGCATTCATATCCTATACTGTAGCCTACAGCTGAGCAAACTCACTCGACAACACATCGAAAATATAAAAATAAAAGCTTCAAAAGGTGAGAGCGAACATGTCATTAGAACTATGTATAGCATATATAGCCTGACGATCGAAGTGATAACGGTGGCCTAATGGTGTCCAAAACCCACAAAAGACCGCTGTTACTATAATGTTCAAAAACGTCCAGCTTTGACAGAAGGACGATGCAGATCTGGATCCAGTTGTGGATGCTCTTACTGACCGCACGTTTAGCTTCTAACGGATCGAGGACATCGCAGCGTATTCTGTTAATGCACTCTGTAGTCCATGCAGATTCAGTTTCAATAAACACACATCGATGAACACAAATGCACTGTCAACTACACATTCATTCTACTCTACCTTACTGCGGCTCAAATTGCCCCGAAAACATGGAAGTAACGTAAAACAGCGCATCGCACACACTTCACACTGCGTTTCAGCGCGTCCTACCAGAGAGCAGCGGTCTGAACTTCAATAAACTCTCAAGGCAATCCCCAAAGTGTCTTCTGTCTCCGGCACACAGCAGCGACCACAGCGGATCTCCGGCGGTCAATGAGCGCAGCTGAAGCGGCTGTCAGGTTGACGTTGGAAGGCAACCCACTACTTCCTGTTACATCATCACCCTGCAGCCCACAGCTGAGGACCTGGGATCTGTGGCGAGGGCTGCTCGGTGAACCCCCACACTGATGCAGACTCTACTGTCAGAGCCGCCGTGTTATTCCCCACAGCAGTCTGCTCAGCCGCAGGGATGTAGTAGCTCTTGCTCATGAGCACTTCAGAAGGTACGCTACATCTTTTAAAATGTGTAATTTTCCCAGCTGACAACTTTTAGCTGTTACTAGTCCTGTAATGGGTGATGAAGGAAGGCAGGGCCGTAGCCACCATTTTAGAAATCCTGGGGTCATGTCAAAGCCTCTCCACCCCCTTACAACATAAATAGCTAATAAATAACATCAATTAAAAATCTTTCAACAATTATAGATGTTTTGTATTAAAGCTGAGGGAGTTATGTCCTTAAAGCTGCCAGTGGTGAACATGTTTTCATCCAGCTAATACAGAGCAACGTTAGCATTCATGTTCACCAGCTAGTCGCTAAGGTTTGGTGGCAGCCTGGTTGTGTACAGTCGGTTTATCAGAGCTTCTCCACTGAAAACAGCTGCTTACGGCTGCTGGAAGCCACGTTCATAAGAGCACTTAGACCCAATTAAATAGTAAAGTTGGTGACTAAAACCCCAAAAATGAGACTAAACACACTTAAATAGCCTACTCAGTAGAGGGAAACTGCACAGTCACAGGTGATAATTCTCTGTGGGTTAGTCGCTATGAGTGACACGAGTATTCACATTGCACAATAAAATTAAATATTGACTAGTGCAGCTTTAAGTTAGCATCAGTTTTATTTACCAGTGTTCTCCACGTTGCCAGGAAATAAATTGTGTGGAAATACTGAATCATTTACTTTTTACATTTTTTTTGTCTCAAGAAACACTGGGAATTGCCTGAAAAGATACACAGGACATGACCTCAGTGTCCCCAGTTGTAATACGGCCCTGAAGAGAGGCCAAAAAGGCTGCTCGACACAGTTTGGTTACATTTAGTGACTTTAAAATTACATTCAAGATATTTTTTCAAAGGGATAAAAACACTTAGAAAAAATCCTTTGCATTGTTTTCCTTAGAATTGTTGACAGTTGTTGAGGCCACACAATAGTTTTTTTTTCTTGTGTGACATTTAAGGAATTGTAAGGCCTGTGGAAACTATGGCTTCTCTGTTATCACATTGTTTTACTGTTAATCTCTATTTCTCTTTCTCTTTTTTCTTTTTTATTGTGCACTTACACATAAAGACTAGTGGGAATAAAACAAAACGTGACGACAGAGAAGAAGATTGTTGAAATGTATTTTATAAACTCTTACAGTAATTCATCACAGGCATGGTTATAAAAGAAGACAGAAACAAAACTGCAGCCAAGAGAGACCAGTGCTGACAACCTCTGAAAACTTACTTTACACAACACTGCCCCCTTCTGTTGTTCCTTACCAACAACACCAGCTTGACTGCAATAATGATTTAGGAAAGTGCACAATATTGATTAAAAATTAAAAAGTGTTCATGTTAAATCTGGCAAAATATAAAGCAGTTATTACCTTTCTGTTCCCACTGATTTATAGCCATGAGGATGGGGTCATCTTGATGAATGTGTTTGCTTAAGGAACATTCTATATAATGTTGCTGTTGATCCAAGAACAAGGGTTGTCCTCCAGTTCAATGTGCTAATGCTGCTCACATTGATTAACACTAGTGGAGCTATAACAACCCCATTGTGGAAAAGCATCAGTTACTGTACTGAGATACTAAGAATTGTGCTGCAACTTTGGCGTTTCCCACACAAGTTATAGTAAAATGTTGACATAAGTTTGATCCTAACAGAGCCGTGAAACTGTAAAATTAAAATGACACAAGATATTGTTTATACAAAAGCATCCAGCATCAGCGTAGAGAGCTGCTATATTAGACATCAGCAAAACAAATGTTTTTTGTCAATAAGATATTGAAATAATACAGATAATGATGATAATTTCATTTAGCCACTACAAAGCTAATTCAGATACACAAGTTTACTGCAGCACTGCAAAACAACAGATATAAGTAAACTATGGACATAAATACAGGCGGCTCCACAGTAGTGTAAGATCTAATGCCGAGTAAAGTGTTCAGACTGACGAACAATGTTGCCTATGTTTTTCTTCCTTATTCGGATCATCCTCTTCCCATTAGCTGCAACAGAACACAGCATCAAAGTCAGATCATTTTACTTCAAAGATGACAAATCACATGTCAGGTTTCACAATGAGAAGCCTACAGTTAAAAGGATTTACTCTTGGTTAACAAACATATTACACTTTTATGGACTGTACAAGTGCTTTCTATAATCAAACAATACTAAGTAATGAAATCCAAATTTGTTCTTCTTTTATTTTTCTAAAATGGAAACATGCATTTTGCAAATTATCTCTTAAAATAATTATATACCCTTTCTGCGTCGAATGCACTTGTTAATACAGCCTTTCCGGTGTGTGAAGTTGTTTTCATTCCCCCCGCAGCCGCTGTAGGGAAACATCTGGCATCTCCTGGTCACAGGGTTGTATGCATATCTCTTCTCTATACCTTGACATGTTCCCCTGTCCATAGGACTGAAGCACAGTTCTGTAAATCACACAAAGACACAGAAAAGATCAGAGATTTAAACTGAGGCTGAAACTTACAGTTCTTTTCATTATCAATCACTGTTTCTTTTTCTATTAGTCGCGACCCAAACTGAGATATATCATCCTTTTTAAAATTATATTTCATTGATGTACTTGGATCATTTGGATCCATTCCAGTTTGATTATAGGGTCAAGGAGGTAGAGGATGACACATTCCTAAAGCCCCTGAAGACGTTTGCTCTTCATCAACATCTTCTTAGCTCTTGACTCCACATGGGTTCATATCCTTCTCACATCCTCCTTCAGTCTGCCTTCGGAATAGATTTTGTCTGCATGCATGAGAGTTGTTATCAAGGCCTCCCCCGGGGCTGTGTAAGCTATCCTCTTTGTTTTATTCTGCAGCTTTCTTCTTGGTGAAGAATACAGCTGGAGTTAACTTAGCATAGCTTGTTAGCAACCCTGAGTGGTCTTTCCCACAATTGAAGGACGTTGATTTTTATAAGTAAACACTATGACTTCAGAGGTCCAGTATTTAACTCATTATTGCTTCATTTGTTGGGGTCAATTGGAACAATTTAGAGAATTCAATGAAATTGATTAATTTGGGCAGCTGTGGCTAAGGAGGAAGAGCGGGCCATCCATTAACCTCAGGGTTGGCAGTTTAATCCCCGGCTCCTTCTGTCCACATGTCAAAGTGTCCTTGGGCAAGACGCTGAACCCTAAGCTGCTCCTGATGGAGACGAGCACCCTGCATGGCATTTCTTTTGTCATCTGTGAGTAAACTGGTGAATGAGACCAATCTGTAAAGCACTTTAAGCACAAAAACACTATAAAGGTGAAGTCCATTTATCAATAATTGTGATATATATATATATATATATATATATATATATATAGTGTCAATGAATATTGATAATGTTAATATTATTGATACAATCATTAGTTATTAGTCAAACATTATAATTAAAGGGATTTCGTCTGGTATCACATCTGTTAACTACTTTGCCCTTCAGAAAAGATAGGCCCATTATTTGAAGAATATTTGAAAAATGTGTTATTTGTTATAAACTTGTTATTATTTTATTGGATCTGGAATTTGTAAATTCAACCCGTGTTGCATTTAGTCAAACTGCACAAATTCACAAAATGCTTCAAACCATGTAAAATTCATCAAAGGAAATCCAAAACTGCATGATAGAGAAACCTTCAAAAGTAACACTCTTCTCTATTAGTTCTGGATGTAAATGAATAGTTGTAACAGTAGTATCGTGTACAGTATCTTTGGCCTACACCCTGCAAAGCCAGTTCCAACACAGGTATTTTTTGAGAAGCGGTAACCCAGAGCTGCTATAGTTTAGCATTCATTTATGTTCCACTATTTAGACACAATGGTACACATTACTGCATCTCCCACTGCCACAAAGTGTACCTCATTGTATAACCACAAGATGTCAGTGTTTGGTTTCAACATTTCAACACACTCAAGATGTGCGTCAATTCTATAATGCTCATTTTTGAGCTTTTGTGACTTTGAAGTTCAAATTTTCATTTGATATTTCACCTGATATTTATTACTCACAAATAGTATCCTGTAGATCTGTCTAATTTAAGATCTGAATAATTCATTGTTACTCCAAGGAGTTTTAATGTCATGCCAACATTGTCTCTGAGAGATTTTATTGTCATATGCTGGAGATCTCATTGCATAAATACATTCTAAAATAATAGATTGGTTAGGAGGCCGTACTGTTGAGGCTAACTCATCCTGAATCTTTTCCTTTCAATATTTCCTGTAGAGTCAATTTGAATTCTTAAAATTATAAGTCCGAATGAGTTGAGGGAGGCAGGCCAGGGTCTCCCTGTGCTCTCCTGCTTCAGCACAAAAAAGCCTTTCCTCAGGAGTACGACACCCATGATATATACTCCCTCACTCCTAACACACCGAAAATTTGTAATTGGGAATATGTGACAAATGGGCTGTGGGAAGGAGACACTGATGCACTCTTTCTGTACTTTGCATTGAACAACAGAAGCAATTCTGCAAGCTGTCTACCATCTATGCATCACTGCACCGTGACATTTTATTTCATTTTAACACAGTAAAGTTATTGGCAGCATACACTGCTTTATTAAATGAACTGGATTTGCTTACGTTGAGGTTTAAGCAGAATTCAGAATTCAGCATAGACTGGTTACATTATATTACATTTAGGCATTTAGCAGACGCTTTTATCCAAAGCGACTTCCAAATAAGAGCTTTACATAAAGTGCATAGAACTATGATCGAAAGATGTCTCATCAAACTTGTAAGAGATGAATCACAAGTGCTATAGGTAAGTACATCGCTGCCAATGGCAGAATCAAAAGAGAATTCAATCTAAGAACAGATTATCTTTGTACATTATCAAATAAACTAAAATACAGATCCACTATAATAACATACAATATGCTGTACTTTATACCTTATAGAAACAATGTCATTTAAGTGCTGTTGTATTCCCGGAACAAATTAGTCTTTAGTCTTTTCTTGAAATGAAATGAAATGACATGTGATTGGCCAAAGTCTCTGGTCATGGGCTATATTTTCTAAAGC
>JAVQJL010068682.1:0-24460 GCA_036024295.1 Nannoperca obscura
AACTGTAACGTATGAAAACAAGAGACTATGTGTTGTCATTATTTGAAGATGTTTGTGTGCCATGTGAAAACTACAAAAGAAATACTAACACTGATAGACCACTGGTGGGGCCACCACAAGCACAAACCTGGAACTGAGTCTGTATATGTAAAGAGTTGACTCCTCTTCCTTACTGCTGCAGGGATTAGCTCCCATTGAGCCACAAGAGCATTAGTGAGATCCAACACTGATGATGATGATAAGCAATATTCAAAGTCTTGAATATTTGGAAAATGCTTTATTTTAACCGTTTTGTTTTCAAGGTTATATGAATATGCTTGAATTTGAGTGTACTCCTTGAAAAATGCTTGATTTTAAACAAAATGTTTCATCCAATGATCCTGTCATCATATATATTTGTCTTCTGGCGTTTGTTGCAACCATTTAGTAATGATAAAGGCTGGACAGTTTTGGTTTATGCACATTGAAAGTGCTTGAATTGTATTCGTAAAAGTAAAATGTACAAACACTGGATAAGGCCTGCATAGCTCACAGTGTCATGCCGGCTGCCTCAGTTGTTTTTGCTCAGTCTGCCTCTCTGTCAGTGCCTCCAGCCACTTCCCAACTCTCCAGACCTGCCATTCAACACAGATGTCCTTAGACTTTCCCGCCAATCCTGCTCCCACATCCCCCTGCACACCTGTTAACCCTCCCAACACCACCTGCTGACACACCTGCCTCTCACTATCTCAGCAGTCCTTCAACATTAGCAGGTCAAAAAAACCTTTCCCTCAGTTCCCCAATGTTGTAATGTGTAAAGTAATGTACCTTTATGAACACTGCTTTAAGCATGGGAGAGTTGTCATTTGGAAACTAGAAACATTGCCTTCAACACAGTCACGAAACAAGAACAACATTGTTGTATACTGTAGCATTACGGTTTATCCTAAAGGGAAATAAGGAGGTCTCACCCAAACCATTAAAAGCAACCTTGAGATCGACGGTACACAAACGTACGTGTAAGGGTGTCTACACTACCATGTAGTGTAAGTATAATACAAAAACAGGGGAGTCAAAGTGTTTCATTTCAATTTTAAAGGAGATAAGTTGCCAGATCTAAATCCAACTGAGCACCTAATGGGAGATTTTGGACTGATGTGTCAGACTGTGATCTACTGTATGTGGAAATGAATAGTCTGTTTTCTGTTTGTTTTAATAGTGCAGACTGCTTCAGCATCCATCATGGGCTTAAGTTAAACTAACAGCTGTGCTTTGTGTTACATTGCCATCAATCAATGCTCACTTGCAGTTTTTTTTTTACAATTGGTAACTCACCTTTCTTAATACTGACTTCACTTTTTCAAAACTCTTCAGTAAGCACAACCGAAGTCAATGTGGACTAAACTGTGGATCACTTTAGGGGAGTGACATGGTCGAAGCCTAGACGCTAAACATTGTCTGACTGAAACGCAGTAAAGAAGTGCCCTCTTGGTTTATGTTAAATAAATAAAATATGCTTCAAACACAGGTTATGTTACCTGTTGTTACTGTTTTTTTTAAAGGTAATTTAGGTGTAATGACGAAGGTTACTGTTATTGCTACAAATGTTATTAGTGTTCTGGTACAAGAGTTGATCCTCGGATTTGTATCAAGTGTTGGTTGTATTGATGCATTTTGGGTGCGAGATAAACGACTGTGCAGAGTTGCATGTCGGTAAACAGACGTACAGAGAAGCTGCACTAACTACAGAACACTGCGTTTGTGGAAACTCAATGCAATTAAATGTTCCTCCACAGGGTGGCAGTAATGTAAAGGCTTTCAGCGGCTGTGGAGGAACTCAGAACTGAATGGCGTCACTTTTAGTATACTAATCATAACTTAATGTCATTCTAATGTAATGGTAATGGATTCATTTTCTATCACATACATGACTATAATCAGCCCCTTTCTTATTTTCTGTGTATTCTATCTTTATCGTTCAGTTTTCTTTTAGTGTTCTTAATTTGTCTTATTGATGTTATCAATGTTCATGTTGAAGGGGCAATTTTCAAATGAAAATGCTTGATAAAACAAACAAAAGCAACATATGGTCCTCCTTTGTAACCTAAACCAACCTTTTAACTTTTTCAAGCATTTCTGTCCACTTGGTTATGTAGAACTTGGTTATCTAAACATTTGAAAGCCCACAGGTTCTTAACCCCATGGTGTTAATTCTAACACGTAACGTGCAGTGTGTGGGGTAGGCCAGTCAAATGTTGTTTAGGACTATAAAAATGCTTTTGCTTTGTTCAGGTCCCCTACTCACATCAAAGATTCAGGGTTGGTATCTTTGACACTTTAGTTTCTGTGACTTATTAATCTGGTCACTCAGTTGTTTGATAGATGTTACTGTAAAGATTGATCCATCTTAAACATTCAGAGTCACATATATCTGTTAAAGGAGGAACCAGTCAATATTTCTTTCTTTTGAATCATACTTGGTCCTGCAGCATGAACGTTACCTTCAGGACACTTCAGAAACTGGTTTTATGGTGACTGCAGAATGTGTTTGGAATACAACTTCCTGGCCGTCCTGATATGCTGCGGTTGTAGAGCCCTTGTTGGTTCTGGGCGGTGCACGGTGAAAAACATTGTGTCTAACCGCCTGACAATAATTCCAAACAGCTGTCCGTTGAATGAAATTCACTGCCTGTTCATGAACAGAACACCGCGCAGAGCAGAACGTGGCCGATTCAACCCCGCCTCTGCATGAAAGGAGTCGTGTCACGTGACAGTTTCAAAGTTCCTCAGAAATCACTCATTCTGCTGAATGTTTACAAAAGCATGTTAGTGATTAACTGTCATCGGTTGCAACAGCTGCACAGAGTCCCAGCACACACTGCCGAGCAGCTCGGTCACTCTGCCCGCTTCACCATGCTGTGCGTCCGGGCATGGAGAGGTCTGAGTCCCCTGTCAGCATGGAGGCAAACCCAGAGCTACACAGCAGCTGCCCGGCTGGACCTCAGCGGAATTTATCCGCCCATTGCCACTCCGTTTACCGCCAGCGAGGACGTGGACTACCAGAAACTGTCGGAAAACCTGCAGAAATATAGCAGGATACCATTCAAAGGTCAGGCCTGAGCCACAGAGCGCACATTAACTAACAAAACTGCAAAGCCAGTGCAGTCTAGACAGGTTCCCGGAGTCCGAGGTGAAGGGGTCATTGAGATGGACCCTGGTGGTCCACTATAAGCTGGAGTTGGAGTTGGTAGTGATTAGCATCACAGTAGGACAACATGCAGTATATGAAAGTAGCGTGTGTGATTAAGATCAGGTTACATTGTATTCTGTATGTCTTTGGTGGGACATCAGGCACACTTCAAAATTCCTTTCACGTTTGCAAAAACCTACTGAGTTTCACCGGTTGTCATCAGTCTTCAGTGTTTTCTTAGGGACCCGACAGAGAGGACAAAGTTCAGCATGGAGGTAAAACGCAAACTCACCTGCAGACTTGCAGGTTGTGTCGCCCACTGGTGGCTTTCTGTTGCTACTACAGATATATATTTTTACAGCAAGAATACCACTGATTGTGTTGCTGCTGCTACAAACATTAGTGCTACTTTGAAGTATTAATTCACTCCTACTAATATCAGTTCTACTGAAACTAATATCCTATATATCTATACGCTTTATTTGTCACTAGTGGCACTATTATTACTCAGTTTACTACTTTAACTGCAACCATAACCACATTTCCACAGTTATTACGTTTACTAGTTTCACTGTCATTACCACAAATACTCTTATTACCACTTCTAGTACTACTATTGTTATTCATTTAAGGTAGAAGGAAGAAGAGAATAAAGTACTGATATTCTCAGTTGGGTTTCATATTCTCAGTCAGTATTGTTGTGGGTAAAAGACAGAATAGTTATAAATGTGGTCTAATTGTCATGTACAATAAATGTAAAGCCCCCCTGGCCACTAGTTTCAGATGTACAGCTGGTTAGTCCCACACAGTCGGACAGATACAGATGTTTTGTGTTGCAGGTCTGGTGGTTCAGGGCTCCAACGGTGAGTATCCGTACCTGACAGAGGAGGAGCGGGTGGAGGTGGTGAGGACGGTCAGACGGTTGCTGCCCGCGGACAAACTGTTGATGGCCGGATCAGGCTGTGAATGTAGGTGTGTGTGTGTGTGTGTTAGTGTATGTGTAGGGGGGGTATACACCATAGCCTGTATATAAAGATGGACAACAAACTTCATCCCATTTTAAAAACTGAAGCCGAAACACCCTGGATACGGGAGCTGCCATCGTGCGCTGGTAACGTTTTTTGGAGCCTCTGCGCAGTAGTGATTTGCAGTATTGAGTTCCCGCCTACACAGCTGCCTGAGCCAATCGCGAGCACGCTTACAGCTGTCAATCATGATGTGACGCCTCGTTTTTATAGCATCAAATAACAAATGAAAACCAAAGTTATCCGAAAAACAAACACTTGAACAAACACCAGCATGAGAAGAAAAACAAAAAGTGACAGAAACCATCTTTGGGAACATTTTATTTCACGTGAACTTTTTTCAGTTTGGCTCATGTCCCATCCACTAACAGAGGAGGCGGGGCTTATGACATATACTGCAGTCAGCCACCAGGGGGAGATCCAGATGTGTTGCATTTACGTTTGGGCAGCTGTCACGTCATCCGTCTTTATATACAGTCTATGCTCTACACGATTCCAATATAGATTTTAGTTACCTGGATTTAAGCACACTCTGAGCTGCTGGCTGCAAATAAAATTGCACTTGCAACAGTGGTAAAAGATGCAACATCTTGCTGCACACTTGCTGACCTGAGCTTCCTCAAGAAGTAAAGTCTGGCCTGTCCCTTCCTGTAGACAGCTTCAGTGTTGCATTTCCAGTCAAGTCTGTTGTCAAGATGTACAGCCAGGTATCTGTAGTCCTCCACCTCTTCCCCAAGGATAGAGATGGTGTTTAATGTAGTGCGGGTCCTTCTGAAGTCCATGACCATCTCCTTATTCTTGGCCACATTGAAGAGGAGGTGGTTCCCACACCACAGCAGTTCCCTGTCCTCAGTCTCCTCTTCATCCCTGACAAACCTCACAATGTTACTGTATTTTATTTGGACCATTGGCTCGATGATACTAACTAGCTTGCCGTTTGCAAATTACTTTTCAGCTAATGTTTCAATGTAACCAACGCCAGTTCCACGCAGTGTAGCTAAGTTACAGCTAGCTGGCTTACTTTAGTTTAGCTTAGGTTACAGTTAGCTAGTTAACCTCCTCTGCCTTGCATCGCTCTTGGCTAGTAGAAAGCAATTGTTAGTTTTATACCTTGTACTTTGTACTGTTACATCATTTATTTTTGGATAAAATCAACGCAGTTTGTCATTATACATAAGTTTGTGTCATGGATCACGGTAGCTGATTTGGAAAGCTAAACAACCAACATACACTCAGATAGTGTTTTTCTAGCGATAACATTAGTGAGCAAGCAAGCTAAGCTAAAAGATAGCCAATTTACCAGCCAGATCAGCCCCGGGAGTTTGGATGAATTAGCTGACGTTAAGACAGTATTGTGCTTCGTTAGCTAGCTAGGCCGAGGATATGTGGTACCTACACTGGTCGTTTGTTGACGTTAACAGACTCCATTTCTAAGCTAACATTTGTGTTGCACACTATTGGCATTGTAGGGGAGCGTGCATAACGTAGACTTTCCTTGAACATCCATCCAGAGTCCTTTACATAGAAATCAGTCTACAGGTTGTTATAGATCATGGACAAAATCGGAAAAGGTCTAATTTATACGTTAAGTTACAATCTGTTCACACATAGGCAATACAAAGCGATTAATACATGTAAAATATTAACATATAGTACCTTTTGAGTAGGAGAAAGAAGACATATATACAGATGATGTAATGTAAATGGAGGCTTTGTACATGAGGGCACACATGCATTATGTGTACAGCCGCTAAACTGTGCAAAATGTAATATAGAATAAAGCGCCCTGCAGTTACTCCAGTCCTTTAACTTTCTGTCTTGATAAAAGCTTTTTGACAGGCAGATAAAAGCTGAGTGTGTGTCAGTTATAAAGTTGGCCCCTTCCCTCTTATGTCTGTTCAGCCACAAGAGCCACAGTCCAGCTCACAGAGAAGATGGTGGCAGCTGGAGCTGACGCTGTCCTCGTGGTAACGCCCTGCTTCTACAAGGGCAAGATGGACAGCCCCGCTCTGCTCCAGCACTTCACAAAGGTCAGCTGACAGTCAAACACACAGACCCTCACTCACACATTTGTACTTAAATACTTGTGAGGACCCTAATTGACTTAATTCATTCCCTAATTTTTCTTACACTAATGTTAACCCTAAAACCTAAAGCTGACTCTTAACCACCCAAACAGCTCTTGAAATGAGAAGTGGCCAAAATGTTCTCACTGTTGAACAATGTTAAATTGAGCCTCACAAAGATGATGTATAAGAACAAACACACACACACACACTATCAAAGCCTTCAACCTACATATTGTGGACACAAATTAAGGTTTAGATTTGGATGAATTATTGCATTACTTTTGGTGAGTGGATAAACTTTGTTCAAATTTCTGTTGAAATCTAACGTAATCTAACGTATGGCTAACAGTGGGGTGCTGCAGAATTTATTTTCATTTTTTGTTTACTGAGCATTTTTAACAATATTTCATCACCTAAACAACATTTCAATTTACTTCAGTTTTCATGTTACAGACTCAAACTGAACGAAACATGAAAAGAAACCTCTAAAACACTATTAAATGAAAAACCCTGGTAAATATGCAGTTATGCATGGAGGGCTGATATGTAAGAATTTAATTATAAAGGGGTGATAATAAAATAAATTATAATAAGTAAAATACATTTGGAAACCACAAACTGAATTTCGATTTAATTGGAGAGTGTAGCTATAACATGCTTTAAATATTTCAGTATTGTATTATTATTCTTGGAAGAATTCTATACTGAAAATGCTTTTTACTGAAGTTTAAGGGAAAAGCAAACCAGGATTCAAGAGGAAGATTAAGTGAGAAAAACTTGAAAGAAACTTTCACTCAAAAAACGGGAGTGGAGAGGTTAAGGGAAGGAGGGGGAAGTCTGGGGTTCAAACATGGCGTTTTCACAGGTGTTATAGGTAAGGGCCCATCTCTGTGTCCACCCTGCAGGTGGCCGACAGCTGCCCGGTGCCGGTGGTTCTGTACAGCGTGCCAGCCAACACGGGGCTGGAGCTGCCGCTGGACACTGTGATGCAGCTGTCTCAGCACCCAAACATCTTGGGCCTTAAAGACAGCGGAGGAGACGTAAGAAACACTTCTACAGCATCCTTTCTTTGAAGAAATCCTGATCAGCTGTTAGTGCTATGCAGGTGTCACTGTGCTGCAGGTAGAGAAACATTATATGTGTGTGTGTGTGTGTGTGTGTGTGTGTGTGTGTGTCTGTCTAGCAGCCACACTAATGCTTAGTTGACCTGACAGGGCTGCAGATTACCATGTAATGTATCATGGTTTGAATCTCCTTTACATCAAGCTATGTGATATTAATCTGCCGAAGCCAGATGACATCTCATAAGGTCAGTTTTGGCTTTCGGAATTCTGAAAAACTGTGAAAATTGATTTTCCAACACAGTCTTCAGACTTTTATCTCCTGAACCTAGATAACAAAGTAGGTGCTGAAAATATAAATACAGCATAGTTGAAGTATACTTTTTTAAGACACTGATTTTAGTCTTGTTTAGGTTTTGCTATGCTGTTAATTCAGTGCTGTGTTCACAACTTGCTTCCACTACTCTCAAGTGTTATTGCATATTTAGAGATATTTTCTGGTTAAGTAGGATAAGTAGTGTGTGCAACAGTCTTAAGATAGATGACATGACAGCTCCCCAAAAGTGAATCCAAAACATCTGTGTCACCCCCTGGTGGCTGGCTGCAGTATAGGCCATAAACCCCTTCTCCTACATGTTAGCGGATGGGACATGGACCAAACTGAAAAATCAAAGTATACGTGAAATAAAATGTTCCCAAAGATGGTTTCTGTCATTTTCATGGTGTTTGTTCCCTGGTGACAATGGTGACAATGCAAATTGGGCCCGTATCTGAATATTTTGGCTTTATTTTTGTACAGTAGGAGGAAGTGGAGAATGTTGTCTGTCTTTGGTCTCAACAAACATTAGCATGATAGCATGTCTGCAGTTAGCATGCTTACATGCATTTTAACAACCGTTTGATTATTAGCATGCTAACATCATTGTTAAATATTGAGCATATTAGCATGCTAATATAAAATTTTGCATATTAGCCACAAGATCATCAAAGTCCTTAGAATTCATCCTAAGGGCCATAAATGTCTGTACCAAATGTCTTGGCAAAACCTTCAACAGTCAAAAAACCAAAACAACATTTTCTGAAAAATTACACCCCGCACTAAAATTGATCTTTAAGTTTCAATAGATTAATAGCACACATAGCGGCACAACACCGGCCAGTTACAGACCTCTGGTTCACAACCCCTCCCCCCCCCCCCCACATCTCCAATTTGTTCAGTGATTCAATGAATCAGTGAAGTGAAACAAAATAAAAATTCAGTGCAATTATCAGGCTAAAGCAGAGTATTGTCTCAGAAATTAGCTAATATCCAGCTGATCAATGCATTTGTATCAGCTAGATTTTGAGTGTTTCCTTTTGTTAAATTTTATCTAGACAAAGTGATTGACATTTTGTTTACCGACTTTAGTAGCTGGTATCCAGAATGAAATGTGAAAAAGCACCAAAGCAAAAGCAGCAAAGCTTAACAACTAAAAGCAGCTAAAAGAACAGAACAGAAAAATAAAGAAATAAAACAGGAAAGAGTGCATTAGATCCGCAAAAAAAGCATTCGATCGGTGAACAAAAAGCATGCGAGAACAATTGGATTTTTTAGTCTAGATTTGAAGCTGGCTAGACTTAAAACTAGCTGCTGTAGAGAAGAAAGCGGTGACTGTTGAATAACCTAAAACTAAAGTGGGTATAGTGTTATCCCGCAGGGTTGATTGCAGGTATACTCTTGCAGTTTGCTCTTGCTGAGCTCTTAATACCTTTTTCGTCTGTGTGGGAAGTGTTTGCAAGAAGTTGCAAATGGATTTCTGATTTGGGAAATAACATGTTTGTCCACTTGCTGGGAGACAGGAGAGTGGGTGTGAGTTCAAGCACACAGCGTCCCCGCTCAATTGTAGGCGTGAAGAAGCCAAGCACAGAAAACAGGGGTGATGGGTCAATTTGAGAAAGGCAGACAAGTTGCAGAAAGATTATTCAGAACATGAGTGGCAAGCACACATTTCCCCACATCAGCCAGCTACTGCTATTAGGCAGATGACTTTATCAAAAATGCCTTTGCATATCTTAGCTGGAAATAAAATCTTGTTATATGCCAGAGTAAATTTGAAATGGTTTGCAAGGACAAGAGGACAATGTTCTATAAAAGAAATAGTTATGTTATTAGCAGCCTCTCACCACATGATCATCTCTCATTGATCTTAAATAGCATGTGATTGGTTGTGCTGCTTCTTTTCCTTTTCACTGCCTGTGTTTCTGTGTACATTCAAGCAGGCACCCACTGCATCTAAAAAATGTTTTAGTGGAACTTGGTTGTGTGTGTGTGTGACTAAATTTAATCAGGGTTGATTGTTTATGTCTCTTGCAATTAACAGAGTTGGGTGCATCTTAGCTTACATTATCATTTACGTTGGTTAAGTTATAACTGTTAAACATTTCGGGCTGAAATGATTAGTCATTTTTAAAGCTAAAATGCCAAAAATGTTCTTGTTCCCGCTCCTCAAAAAGAAGGATTTTCAGTTTTTCTTCATTTTATTAATTGGAAACTGAATGTAACTGTTGATGCCTCAGCTGCCATGATGACTGGAAACTCTGGGTGTGCTTCAGTTACCACCAACTCTCTGGTAATAATTTTCACTCTAACTGCGTGTGGCTGTTAGTGCTGGTGTTTGTGAATTGGTGTGTTTTTTCAGTGAGGCTCTTTTGGATAGAAAAGAGAATGTAGAATGCATATCCTACTTAATTTAAAAACAAACGGAACCGGAGCACTGTACTATTTGCTTGGCAGCGCAGTAAGGGGTGCATTTCCCCCTTTGCGGGTGCTTAGAGAATGACACTTTCTTTTTGTCTTATGTGTGCTGGTTTAGTGGCCGCAAAAGCAGCGCCATCCTTTTGTGAATGAGTGTTTGGAATATGCTGAGCTGGAGAAGTGGATAAGGCTGCAGGAGTTTTGCTTTTACAGAAACAGTAAATGTCTAGTGCATATAAAGATTACTGCTCCACTTATTTGAGGTGCTGGAGCTGAGATGCAACGTGAAACAACAGGAAAAACATTTGTTTGCTTCAAGAAGGTTTGAAAAAGGTCTCTAACCAAAAAAGGAGTGTGTGGAACAGTAAAATGTATTACAGATTTTCCTTTTGAAGTGTAGGGGAGTACAAGTAGACATAATAAAATGGAAATGATCAAAGCACCACAAAATTGCTTCTTTGTAAATGTGCTTTGTTACTTTCCACCTTTGGTTTTCAGTGTTCCTGTAAAACCAGCTGTTTTGCAGTGCTTGTTAGATTCTCTCAGCTGCTCGGACACAACAAGTAGAAATGGATTTGTTTGTGGTTCCAGGTGTTTCTATTTTGGGTATGTACAACTTGCTGTTTTTATTTTCTCTGAAGGAGATGTGGTGATCTGTAGAGAGTGACAGCAGTCAGATCTGACAGATGTGGAACTGTGAAAATGTGAATAAATGAATAAACCTACTGAGAGTGAAAACAAGGTTTGTGGATATCCAGGAAGCTCCGCTGGCAGGTTTAGTTGGTTTGAATCCTGCTTCAGACATTTGTCATCCACCAATCTATCCTAACTGTCTCCAATATGAACTCACTAAACGACAAAACATGAAGAAAATATCTCTGATTCTGATTCTCACACACATCGGGTGTTTTTACTTTAAGCCTGTGTGCACGTCCTGCATGCGCCTGATTGAATCCAGAGAGCGTCATGGTGAGGCATCATCGCCTTAGCACACCCGACTAAGATCAACCTGTCTGTTCAAACCAAACAATTATTATCTATTAAGTGAAATAATAGAATAATAAAAAACCTACTATTATTTATCCCTGAAAGAGAGCCAGAAGCATTTATAGCTACGTCTTAACAGCTCACACATGAAAACTAGTCATGAACACTTAAATATGGTAAAGTAGGTATAATGTTTACCATGTTCACCTCCTTGATTTAGCATGTTAGCATACTAACATTTGCTAATTAATGCAAAGAAAAAGTGCTGATGGGACTATAATTTCCACATTCAAATCCATTAAAAAACCATCTACTCTTTTTAGCTCTTTAAAATTTCCAATCTATGAATCTGCACATTTATTATCATTTCTAAAGTTTTTGTTCTGGACAACAAGTGTTTCCTGCTTCACTGTACAGTCTTTTCTGTGCGCGTGTGTGTGTGTGTGTGTGTGTGTGTGTGTGTGTGTGTGTATGTGTGTGTGTGTGCTGGAGGCTTCAGGTTTCCACATTACACTTGCATCAGTTGAATACTGAGCCAGGATTGGCTGCTTCCAAACTGTTTGTGATGTCACAAATCATGGTTGTAGCCCCGCCCCTGAAAATGGGATGTTCACTGAGTGCATAGAAACGTTCTACTTTCAGCAGATGAACATGAAAACATCCTTCTAGTGTCAAACTGTGCACACACATCATTCTGTACAGTGAAGCTCAAACATTCAACTGGAGGAACAGGAAGATAAACAGTTTCTTGAGTGTACAGGAACTTTAAAGTAAAAACTTTGACCCATTGATGGCTAGAGGTAAAGTCAGGGGTTCACCAAAGGCAGTTGGATGTATCATATGGGGAACATGAACATCTGGTCCAGATATTGAGATATTCTAATCTGGACCAATGTGGTGGGCCGGCAATACCATCCTTAAATCCATCTTCTACTTCTGAATTATTACATAGTATATGTGTTCTAATAAAGCTAATGCATATATGCCTATCTAATGTTATTACCTAATAATTACTACCAAAAGCTGTTTCGCTCTGCCTTTCTTGGCGTTTTTGTACTCAGTGTATATGCACATTGTTGCCCTGAGGCAACAAACCAATATCTGGGTGGGGGATTATTAACACACCAAACGTCAGTAGAGGGTAAAGTTTCCCTATGCTCCCCAGTTGCATGCTAATGACGATAATGAGACTTAAAAAATAAAAGCTAATGAGTGTTTTTCTGTCACTGGGGCAGACCGTATCCTTGCTGCGATGTTATTTTCCCACTGGGGAGCTGAATCGAAATAGCCAGAGTGCTCGAGCTTTCAGGAGACCAGCAGGAGCTCCTATAACCTGATTGACTGACTGATCAATTACAGTCCTGCATGTTTGAAATTACTGATATGGGGAAACTGATTGACACCCTGCAGTTAAAAATAGACCTTCCTTGGTAACGGTGAGTCTGAAACCGGAGGCTGCAGGTTTTCCCTGCGGAGTTTTCAGCTTCATGTGCAGAGCAGCCGCGGACTCTTTACTCTCCCTTTGAACATTTCAGGTTTATTTGGATTCTGCGCTTCATATCCAGATTGACAAAAGAGAATTAAAGGAGGCAAAACAAAATAGGGAGCTCATCAATTATTCATTAGCCTTTCCCACCCCCCCTCCCCCCCTCCCCCCTTTGAAGTTGATTCCTCTTTTTTTTCTCACTTGGGACTTGTCTGTTTTTTTCTCTCTTTCTCTTCCAGCTCCTTCTTCTTCTTCTGTTTGGAATCTTGAACAATCCCCTCCTCCCAAAACCTCCACCACGTGAAGAGTCAATGCTCATCTCAATTTGAGCGATTTGTTTACCTTGTGAGATGTTGGCTATGTCGTTGTCTCTTGTGACAGCCTCTCCTGGGATTAAAAAACAGCACCAGATATTAGTCCTGACAGCAGGGAGGAAGGACGACAATGAAACAAACCTGATTTTTTTTACCTTCTTTCTCTCTTCTTTCTCTATCTTTTTTTCTCCGTTCCTCAGATCACACGCATCGGCCTGATTGTTCACAAAACCAAAATGCAGGATTTCCAGGTGTTGGCAGGCTCAGCAGGGTTTCTCATGGCTGCCTATTGTGTTGGTAAGAAGCCCTAAAACAGGACTAACAGTGCTGTTGTTCCTCACAGGGAGCCATGTAGCCTTCATTTCCCCCAGGCTGCCATCTCCCCTACTGTTTTCTTTTTATTTCCAGCCACAGTAGAAAAGTTGACTTTGTAGTCTTTTTGTATATCTTTCATTTCGGGTCCTCGCTGCACAATTGAGTGTAAAGAAAAGGCCACATAATTCAAATATATCTAGTTTCTCTGTGTTTTTGATACCTAGTCATCCACACGAAACTGCTGGCTATCAGATTTCCACTTCCCCCTCTTTCTACCAATAAACCCTTCCATTCTGTGGTCCAGTTCCTGTGGTTGTTTCAGATTTCACTCACTCTGAAGGAATTGTGTGCCACCGTCTGAGTGTGCAATATTTTAGACATCATCCTGATATTGAGTTTCCAAGGCCACATGTCTTAAACATGTTGTAAATTTTTTTATTTATTTCCGACCTCCCAAGCGGCTCTTACGGTTTAATTTAATTTCACTATAAAAATCTATTAGCAAAAGCATGGAAATGACTTGAGATATGTAATCTATCACAAAGTACAATTAGTCAAAGTACAAAAGTCAACTTTAATTAACTTGCTAAAGTTATGTTATCTTTGCGTCTGCAGCTGAAAGTAGGAACTGTTTTCAAATCTCTCCTTGGTGGTGCAGTTAGATGTAAGATTTTTATAATGAAAAGCATTGAATTCATGGGCTCTGTGTTTATAATACAATAATACGACTGTATGGTCGTCTGTGCAGCAGCTTATTATGACCCATATTTATGTTTATTGAAAGCTGTTGTTGTCACGTGTGAAATCAAAAGTTAATGTTGACTTATTTTACGCAACTAATGTTGTTTGAACCCAAAACATGATCTTTTCCTAAACCTAACCAAGTATTTTTGGTACCTAAACCTAACCAGACTGAGACTGTTTCACAACCACAAGTTTATTATTGTTACCATGACAACGAAGGTATGCCCATATATGTGGTTTTGGGAGTCAACATACTGACTTGTTGGTTTGGCAAACGTAGCTATAAGACAAATATTGACCTTTATTGAGAAGTATTGACTTTATTGAAAGAGTTACGCTCTGTTTGGCTGCAAAATCTTAGTTAATCCACCATCAATGAAGAGGTTTTAAAACAGTTGTATTGCAAGAAAGAAACATTCCCAAAAACATAAAGGCAAATAATGTCATTTATATTAGTTTTCTCAGGGGTTTTTGAAGCCAAAACCATATTTCTCAGATTCACACTTGAGAGGCTACTGGAAACACTGGGGTCACATACCTTAAACCAGCAACCATAGAGTCACCTGTGTTTATTTCACATTTTTTTCTCCCACATCCAAAGTGTCAGCTTTTCAGACAGGAACGGAAGACAACCGCCCTGCTTTTATCTCACGGTTGTGGGCAGTTTCCTCCTCCTGTGGGTGCATGTGATCTCTCATTTGAAGGTGCAGTAAATCCTCAAACATCAGCAGTCTTTTCACAGCAGCGTTATGAAGTGAACACTTCCTTCTTCTTGGTGTGTTGGCTACGTGCAGTGTACTGTAAGCCTGGATTAGATGATATGTTTGAGGATAGACATCAATATGATGCTGACCTAATGAGTCATGTTCTCCCACGGCCCCCCCCCCCCCCCCACACACCTGAAATGTGCTGAAAGTGGCGTCTTGCTTGTTGAGCTTTATGAAAAAGGGCTTTGATTGGAAAGTTAAGACTCACTCACACAGACTTCTGTTCTCAGTGAAGTTTCCAAATCTGTAGTCTTGGCTTGCTTGTGTCTCAGATTCAAGCCAAAATCTTTGGTCTTATGATTTTCCTGTTTCTTTAACAGAAATATGACAACACCCAAAGGTTATCCATCCGTTGATGTTATTATTATGCAAGTATAGTTATTACATTTTGTGAAATTGTACTTATTGTGAAGATTCTGAAGTGGCTGTGGTACAGTTTGAGCTCCTGAACCAAGAAGTGGAGCTTTTTTAAATACTGGGTTTACACAGATATTTTCTGTTAAGTAACAGGAGCACCAGGTCATCATCACTTGATGTTGATTCCATTTTTTCTCCTGTGGCGCGTGTTTTCTTTAGACCCTTAATAATTTATTCATACAATCGCGTTGTGCTTGAGGTGATCAGTCAGGCGCATCAAAATTTGCCTCGTATGTGCCCTTGTGTAAAGGCCTTAACAAATATCTAATATTGGAGAAGATTCCATATTTTTAGCTTCAACAAACACAATTTCCCACAAGCCCAAGTTCTTTGTTGTTTAGACATCCCCAGCTTGACAGAGTGGTGTGTCTTCATGGACAAGAGAGAAACCAACAGTTACGCTGTCATATAATACATTTGCTGGTTGTCATGGGAGTTGTAGTTTTTGAACTTAAACAAATGAATTGTTTTTAATAGATAGTGCTGTAGGTCTTAGTTAATCTAGTTTAGAATATGAATAATAAACCTCATTAACACATTTGACTTTTTCATAAAGAAAACCCTCAATGAGAGATTGTGTTGAGTTAGAGAAGCTAGCAGAATAGGACAACGGGACAAACGTTCTAGACATGATTCTAGCAATTCTGTGCTTTAAAAGGCTGTAAACATTAACAATAACTTGTAGAGGAAGTAATTAAGAAGCTAAAGCTAAGTAATGGTGCAGCATTGAAAAGTCTTTTTTGGTGAGGTGATGGTTGATGCTGCACATAAAGTGACTTATGTGTACTTTCTTTACATGAGAACAATGTACTCACCTGTTCACCTTTTACCACCCACTGTTTTTGTCTTCGGATGCTAGCGTTATGTAGATCTCTCACAGATTGACACTACTATAAATACTTTCATGAATATGAACATGAATTTTGAAGTAGGTGGACTATCTGCAAAAGAAAGGTAGCTGCTAAAGGGTTAATTGATTATGACTGTATGTATTTTTAATTTGTGTGAATGTGTTTATTTCAATGTAGATCTATTTCAGTTGATTCTGGCCTAGAAACCATGCCTCACATAGCATCTCTGTTCACAAGCCGTCACTCGTGTAGCGAGGAGGCGGGGCTGCTTGCCAGTCAGTCAGCAGCAGTTCGATAAGCTGCTGTCAGCTGTGTGATCTGAGTGGCGGCGGGCCGCAGGAAACATAAATCAGACACAATCCGCCCATCAGCAGCCGCCAGCTCGTCTATCCACAACAACTGCTCCAAGGCCAAGGACGGGGGCTGGCTCTCTGCCAGACACAGACAATAAAATGTCACATTGAAAGGCCTTGCTATCTTGTTGCCTGGGAAGATGTATATGTATCTAGCTCTGTAATAAAATAAAAAAAAGGCATCATAAGAAGCGCTGCTGCCTACTGATCTGTCAGGAAAGAAGGAGAACCGGATGGAAGGCTGGACTATCTCGAAAGCGATGTCTGTTGTCAGTAAATTATTTATGCCTATGCTGACAACTGCAATGTAAAAGCAGAGGAGTGATGGATGGCTTTATTAAAGAGGGATATATGTTTAGCTTAAAATCAGGCCGAAAGCATACCTCAGCCCTTTCTGTTCGGTTTCATCTTTGATTGAACACTGACTTCTGTCCACATGTTGTCATGTGAAAACTCCCGCTGAAAGATTACATGGCTCTCTGTTGGTTGAGGACATTTCTGACCTCTCGGGCAACTCAAGTGCTTCTTGTACTGTGCTGCGATGCATGCTAATCTTTCATGCGTTGTGCATGATTAGTGGCTGGAGCATTTAATATTCTAAACATACTAAGTGCTGAGTTGAGTGAACTGAGCAAACGTGTGATTTCTCAGGCCACCGCCTTCACCTTGACATCCACGTGAAACCAATTAACATTTGGTTGTGGATAAGAGTACAACCCTTATAAGCTAGACCAGGTTTGTTTGCAGAAATACAATTTTCCTGTGAGAAATCCTGTGAGATGACTTCACTTAACTGTTTAGCTAAATCTGATGCTATATAGCTTTATATAGAAACCAAGCAAATCAGTGAGGTTTAATGTTAAATGTTTAAATAACATTGAAATTGAATGTTGGCAAAAGCTCCTGTTTATGAACTTTTCCTCGCTGATGACCACCGCTAACACATTTAGGTAAACAGGGTGAATTCATGTTGTTTGAGGATGAGAAGTTCTTCTCTGCTGCAGACCTGACAAAACACATAGAAATGTTAAAAAGCACAAGGCAAAAGATTTGTATCCGTTTTATTTGTGTATTATTTTTGCCATGCTAGCTGCATGGCTCTCAGGATGGCTGTGTCTGTCAGACTCGGTCGGGTCAATCTGGACCACTACTTTGGTCCAGACTCAAATATCTAACACTTATTGGATGGACTGCAATGACACTTTTGTACAGACATGCATGGTTACCAGAGGATGGATCCTAATGATGAAAATCCTCCAGATTTGAATCAGTCCAATACAACAGCTAATAACATTCCCATCAGTCTCAGCTCTACTTGTACCTCAGCTGTGCTAATTAACAAATGTTAGCATGCTAACACACTAAACTAAGATGGTGGACATTGTAAACATTATAGGCCTACCTGTTAAACAACAGCATGTTAGCATGCCAACGTTAGCATTTGGCTTAAAGCACCACAGTGCATAAGTACAGCCTTACAGAGCTTACAGATTCTTATTCTTATTTTCTCTTTTTTCCTTTTTATTAAGAGAAATTATATCACATTGATGATGTTGAGGTTCAAAAGGTCATTGTATAATAGGATATCATTGTATAAAACACTGAAAGGAAAGAGGGAACACAAGCTTTCTTTATATCTCATCCTTGAACTCTCCATTTTGATCTGGGTGTATAGGCGCGGTCGGCGGAGTGTGTGCGCTGGCTAACGTGCTGGGCCGGGAGCTGTGTGAGTTGGAGCGTCTGTGTGCGTCCGGTCGCTGGGAGGAAGCCAGAGTCCTGCAGCAGCGCCTCATCGAGCCCAACGCCGCTGTGAGTACCATCTGCTGCACGGTGGACGCTTTTTCTCCACCGCAGAACAAACGCTCCTCAGAGACAAACTCCCACAAACAGTGATAGACTGGAGGTTTAGTCACATTTCTTAGAGGTAGAACTGATCTCACTTGCTGCATGAAACCTCAGTGGGAGAAGACAAGCTGCAATTGCTGCGGCCTAACAACTGTATTCTTAAAGATTTTGGTTCACTGGCTGCATTTGAATCGATGGAAGCAGTGCCATAAAAATGAATAAATCTGTGAAAGAGTTAGACAATAAATGTGGAAAAATAAAAGAAGTAGGTGTAAAATAAAGGGATAATTTATATTTTGTATCTTTATATCCATTCATATTTATATATTTCCATATATTTGATTCCATAAGAAACAAGGCATATGCCATTTTTACATTAGGCATTGATCCATAAAAACGTACCTACTTAAACGCGTTAAACCACTAATTCATGTAAATATGATGTAAAATGAGTACTTGAATTGAATTTTGTCAGAGTATTTTATTAATCTACCGTTGTAAAGTAAGAACTATAAAATAAAATTTTCACAATTTAAAAAATGTATATCCGCTGATGCGATCAATAGCACAAGAATTGAAAGACACCATGGTCATTTTAAAAAGACAGTGGAAAGTGTTTAAACTTTCTAACACCAGATCCTGCACATTTTACAGACGGTGGAACAAGCAGGTAAAAAACTGTTTACTTCTAGAAAAAGAAACTTCTACAGTATAACAGACATGAAATGAGACGAGGGCTCAAACTGAGTTAAATGTCAGAGTTGTGTGCTTTATGTTCTTGGAGCCATTTGGAGCGAGATGAGACGGCATTGAATAATTACCTTCAGGCTACAAATGTGTCTGCTAAGGTGTGTTAAATGTCACTGCCCTAACGGCATCAATCGGCCACACACACACACCTTCACATGCTGCTTCCATAAAATCCAACTTCCCTCAAAAATCAAAGTGGCGCGTGGTCCGGATGTAGCTCAGCAGCCAATATCGATCACAAATGGTAAACATGTCTGATTTTAATTGTCATTATTGATAAAGCTTTGAAACCACAAACACACTGGCTTTCTGTTGGGGGGGTGTATAGAGACTGACTGGAGCTCTGTGTTGCTAGGTGACCAGAAAGTTGGGAATTCCCGCCCTCAAGCAGGCGATGGAGTGGTTTGGTTTCCACGGTGGCACCTGTCGATCACCTCTCCAGCCGCTAACAGAGGCAGAGACTCAGCAGCTGAGGCACCACTTCTCCTCCAATGGCTGGCTGTGAGGTGACCAGGGCACAGAGAGAGTGTGTGTGTGTGTTGCCACTTCACCTGAAAAACATTTTAGCTGTTTAGACCAGTTTAAACAAATAAATACAAAGTAAAAGTTCTTGCCGAAGGAACGACTGTAATTTAGATATTTGGTTTACTTAAAAAAAGATTTTACAGATGCACGATGGATCAATCAGTGTGGGTCACAATCATGTATGACCTGTAGACTGGGTATTGGTTGCTAATGAAAAAACTTAATAGTCCAACTTTTTTTTGTTTTTTTGCTTCACACTTCATTCCATGAAGTTTCTTCTCTGTAAACTGTAACGTTAGAGAAGTACTATGCAGGAAATGTTGTATATGCACTTGTTTCAACAATAAAACTGCATTTCATTTATATGTTTTCACTATTAATTTGAACTGTGAAGTAAAAATTGGGTGTTTATTTTGTTGAAAAAGCAGGAACCACACAAGAGAACAGGAGTAAGTGCATAACACAGGTCTTTACTGAAGTAGTGAGGAAGACAGCCAGGTGGCCGTGATCAACAAACAGCAGCAAGAAAACAAAGACAGGATGGAACTGAGTTGCCAGAACACACACATTTCAAAATAAAACAGGAAGTGCACCCGAAGCCCGTCAGTTCGTGACAGTTTGGTGTTTAAGTTAAGCTGTTCACAGAGACAAGTGTAGAAATGATCGAGTTGTTTTTTGGGGGCCTTTTAATTGAAGGTGGTCAGAAGGAGCTCTCTAATTGTTGTTCAGCCTCCTTAACAGTTGTTTTTCTTAAGGTCCGGTCAGTTCTTTGCAAAAAGTGAAAAATGGGCAATTATCTGTGTGCGTGAGAAATAGTTGGCCTACGTGGATTGATACATGTAGTACCAGGAAATCCAGGAAAAGAAAATTGACAGAAAACTACTTTATAAATACCCACATTGTGCTGCAAACCGTATATGGTATTAAGAGTAACTAATCTAATTCTTATCCAGTACACTTTTTGTCAAATTTAGCTCCTCATGGGCTGCTAGCTGTCCGTTCTGTGTGTGAGCTGAAACAAATCCAGCCCTGGCTCTGTAAACAGCAAACTAACTATTCAAACAGCAACAGGTGGCAGCTATGAGTCCTCATCATTCTGCTCCATCACTGACAGATGTTAATGTTGTAATTTACATATACTTTAAAGGTTCAGCATTGGACTAGTGCCACTTGTTCCATTGTTGCCCTCTTTCATACAGATCAGCTCTGGTTCTTGAGCTGGTTTCAGTCAGGATTCTTGGAACCTTGTTGCAAAGATTTATTTTACTTTTCATAACTTTTGAAATGAGGACATTTCATCTGAAGAGAGGGAAGAATATAATTTGTGAAGATTTATTTTGGAGATTAACTTCTCAGATTGAATTATTGCATTATGTAATTAATGGTAACCACATATGTATGTTGTATGCTGCTCGGGAACTGCATTATATGGTGCACCTTACCTGTGGTGTTAAGGATGGTTAAGATTGACGGAGTGATATGATGTTAGTGAGATGAAAGGTTGGTTGGTTGTGTGTGTGTGTGTGTGTGTGTGTGTGTTCCGTGGTCCAAATGTTGAGGCGGACATTAATAAAAGTGGACCAAGTGAGACAAATGGAGCTGCCCCAAAATCTTATTTTACCCTCGTCCTGAGATTAGTTTTAATCTAGTAACTGTAGTTAAGTAAGAGTAACCGGCGTTACACTATGTAGAGAAGCAGCCTGAGTTACCACTAGCTTTGAGTGGAACCATTGTAATCAAGGACGCAATCTTACTGTTGCACAATGCACAACAGTAGGATCAAGATGGTGGATCACATTGATTACCTGCAAGATATTCCAGATATTTGTTTTTGGACCAACTATTAATGATAAGAAAGAGTAGGAGACTGTTACCATAGTAACCCAGAGACCAGTGTTAGAATGCAATAGGACTGTTAAAGGATGTTTGGCAGCCTTGGGTAATTCTTCCAACCACCTTCGACTTGAGCAGAGATCCAATCAGCCAGAACACCTGAAACCTCCACTTCGTCGGCTGCAACGATTCATGCAATATATGTATTTATCTTGTGTACAGGAAACGTTGGAGGTTAATTTAGTCTAAAATACAGACATGATAAATGTTTGATAGATTTAAGATGAGCCACAGTTCAGTAGGAGGCAGAACTGCAGGTCACATTCAGTTAGCAGAATAAACCACCAGAACACTCCTCAGATGTGAGAAAGTTAAAGCTGTAATTATCCAAATAATTAAAGCCCAGTGATAGCCTTCAGCTTT
Organism: Nannoperca obscura; assembly: GCA_036024295.1. Lineage (NCBI taxonomy): Eukaryota > Metazoa > Chordata > Actinopteri > Centrarchiformes > Percichthyidae > Nannoperca > Nannoperca obscura. Next base: position 21,669 of record JAVQJL010068682.1, read on the forward strand.
TTTTTTAACACAGCAGCTTTTTGCTTTTATCTAACCCTGACTCTAATTAGTGTCTTTCTATCAGGAGATCTTTTAAAAAAGACTTCCTGGATCATAAAGAAAGGATGCATTGTGTTTTCTTGTTTACAGTACAGAAGACTTTGCTTTTTTTCTGATTTTCAAAGGCTTTCAAGGACACTTCAAGCCTGCACCACTTTAATATGAAATGTTCCATGATGTAAGGTTTTTAAAATCAGAGTTTGAAAACAGGCTCATCGCTGTAGGCAACCTTTTTTATTGTGGACTTTTTTACTTGTCAAATAATATAAAAGTTGGCTGCATTCAAGGCAATAATTACCGCTAAGGACACTGGGGTTATGTCCAAATATAGGCCTTGAATGCAGTATGTCACATCCTGTGGTGCATCTGATCTTAAAACCATGTAGTTTTTTGTGGTGTGTAATAATGTAAAATGAACTTGGTTTTTAGGGGCCCTAAAAAATGACATTCAAATATAAGAGCTTTAGTCACTTTTTAAGAAATGTGCCTGGAAATTATCAAATATTATAACCGTGAGCCTACTTGTTATTTTTCTTTGATTAAATCATACACCTCCAACTCCACCTCCCCCTTCGTCACCCACTTATTAGATTAGAGAAAGACAGAATTGTATCAGACCACAACTACAGTACAGACTAAACATCAATCCTGTTTTTTACCACAGTAGTACCACAATAAGAAGAAGATATAGTATTACAAGTAATATAATGATATGGATAAGTGGAAAAAGAGTTAAAGTTTAAAGCAGTCACAGCTGAGACCAATCAGGGTTTTGACTAGACTTCTGAATCGACCCATTGGAACCAGATTATCATGCTTTAAAGTACACTGCAATTAATCCCATTTTTTGTAGAAGCCCTGTATAAATCAAAACAAAAGCTGGTTTCTTCCAATGGAAAGAAAAGGCCAATACACTTTTTAGATAAGGAATAGAGTGATAAAGATTGTAAAAGCTGAATCTGATATCCAAACACAGCTCAGAGCCTTGACATTAAGTTAAGAGTCAACCCCTCCAGTCACATAAAACTGCACTTAATGTAATAAATATTATAAAATATATTAAATGGCTGACACATTACATTACACAACATTAGCATTCCATTGGAGTTCTGTTTCAGTCCACCTGTTGAATTGAAGTCCTTTAAGTTCTGTTTTTTGGGTCTCAAACTCTTAGGGGAAAAATCTGGCTCTTTAGCTGCTTAATGTTTTCTTCACCAGCTTGTCTCTAACTGTGTCTGTCTGCCAGTTGGTGCTGGGCAGGCAGTGGAGGCCTACTGAGGGTTTATCAGAGCCTGCTGCTGCTTGCTGCTAGCACTACAACTGAACCATATGGTGAAAAACTATGAACAAGAGAAAAAGTTCAGTAGCGCTTCTGAGTGACTCATTTCACTTTACATGCAGTCAGTGGAAGCAATACAATATGGATTTAACAGTATTAGTTCTGCCTGTTTAGAAAATTAAAAGGTCAAACAGCTTCATCATTTAAAGACCAGAGCAGCAGCATGACACTCTGACCTTTTCCAATTTGAAAGACATTCCAGTCACGACTTCTTATGAATTGATCTACCTGGGAACATTACTACAATACTATAGAAAAGGCATTAACTCCGTCCATTGGTGGAATTGTTTATTATGTCATTAAGGCACATGTTCAAAGATTTCTGATGGCATGAGGTGAAATCATTTGTAAAGCCTCTCTGCAAGAGTGCTAATATATTTTTTGCCAAAGATCAAAATAAAACTAAATCACATTTTTTGAATACCTGTGTCATTACTGTATTTCTGCTCAACCTTTCCTTCTTGTCAGAGAAGAAAAATCATTTTTGACATTCTTTGAGGTTTCCTAATTCATATTTTTTTCCTTTGTATTGACTGTTGTAGAACATCCGTTGACCCGTGTGACACTAAAGCTTCTTGAAGGTCAATTGGTATCATTTCAGCAATGTGAAGATCTCGCTGAAGATCATAATTTGAAGCTTTTTAATCCTTAAATTTAATTCAATTCAATTCAGTTTTATTTATATAGCACCATATCATAACAAAGTTATCTCAGGGCACTTTATGGAGCAGGTTGAGACCAACTCCCACACATACAAAGACCCAACAGTCCCACCATGAGCAGCACCAGGAGACAGTGGCAAGAAAAACTCCCTTTGAATAGGTAGAAACCTCGAGCAGAACCAGAACCAGAACCAGAACCAGGCTCAAGGTGGGCACTCATCTGCCTCGACCGGTTGGGTTGAAGGGAAGGGAGCAGGAGGAAGGAGAACATACAGTAGTACAGTAAAGTTCTACATAGAGATGTAAAGTAATAGATGTGGTAATGGTATTGATGCCATCATTATCATTAATATTATCAGATATATTTGGTATTTGGTTAAGATGTAGTTTCCTTCATCTTTGCATGAGTTGCAGTTTGTTTAACTGGCCACATGGAGGCGACACGCCCCTCCGTGCTGTCCCTGCACCGGCTGCTCTGCGTCAAGGGCATCCCTGTGATCTCAGTAAGGGGATCTTGGACCCGGGAGCTGAGTGATGCCAGCTCTCCCCAGTGGGCACACATGGTGGGATGGGGGTGGGAGGGGGGCGGGGCAATGTGTGTCTCTCACTCCTGCTTCAGGGGCGAGCGAGTGGCGAGTCAGCAAAAGCTGCAGCGTCACATCACAGGGGAAGGGGGGTGGGGGGGTCGATGGCATGGAGAGGACATCAAGTTGAAATCCCCCCCCCCCCACACACACACACACACACACGTC
>JAVQJL010068691.1:0-66407 GCA_036024295.1 Nannoperca obscura
GAACGTTGGGTCTTTGTGTGTGTGGAAGTTGGTCTCGACCGGCTCCATGTGATTGAGTGCCTTGAGATAACTTTGTTATGATATGGCGCTATATAAATAAAATTGAATTGAATTGAATAGTATAAAGGTTAGTGATTATTAAGAGAAGAGGAGAAGAATATATTTCAGGGAAAAGATGTTACTTGTTATCTTTTCACCCTTCAGCTAGAGAAAAGGCTCAATAGCTGACTCTCAGAGAAACAGACAGAGGTAGCTTTCATGTTTCAGGAGTGCATCATTCTTCACTCATGTACATTTCCAATTATTCCTCCATGTAATTGCAGCCAATTGGTTGGCAAGGTTTATACCCATATACAAAATTTTGGTAAGTTTTCTTGCTACTTTATATTTGGCTTTGATATAAAGAATAGTGTGAAATAGAGTTAAAAATTAGTTAATAACAACACATAACAGTACTGTGTTTACTCTTCATTTTCTCACACGAAACATGAAAGAGTGTGGTTTAATAGTTATTTTTATCGTGCAGGTTTCATTTGAAATGAACACTGACCATGCCTGGACACGAAAGTTCAGTGTTTGCCTTTAGTGGGTTAGTGGTGTTACCAAAAGGAGGATCCATGCTGGAGGGGAATTAGCAGGCCGGGCAGTGAGAGGTTTAGATGCAAGTGGAGTGAATTTTCATGCACACAGACTGGCAAATAAACTATCACATAACAGTGATTAATATAATCAAAGTAGCTATGATAGCGCTAACATTTCAAAGAATTATCAGTTATAGTAACAACATTTTAAGTACATACAAATACATAGGAAATATAAAAGTCTTATGAACTATTTATGTATTCCTTAAAGGTTCATATAAGCAGTTATTCATAAAATACAACAATAAAAAAAGATTGCTTTCATCTATCAATTCATAAAATTAAGATGTCCCATACTAATTTATAGAAGTGTGTAGGCTATGCATTTGTTATAACTAGGTGTTAGCAAATTGTTGATGACTGAAAGGTGGAAATGTGTCAATGGCTATAAATTTGTCTTACAGTGTGTAGACAGCAGGACTATAAAAAAGAGCTGATAGACCTACCAATCCACTCATCCACCCAGGCAAATGCCTGTCTATGTCCAAGAAGCAGCACATCCCGAACCACCTGCAACCCAACACAATGACCAATGATGAAACAATTACTCCCAGAACATCTTTTTATCTTTTTATTATTCAATATTATTATGCTAATAAGCACATTTTTAAAATGTTTGCTGCGGAAGTATTGTATTTGTATAGCACTTTTAGTGCGGTTCAAAGTGCTTCACAAATGAAAAGATAATAAAACAGAATAAGTGTAGACCATACAAAGAACTGCAACAACAGAGAAAAAAAACCCAACAAACAATTTTAAGAATTTCAGAGCAAAGCACACGAGAAAATAAAGGTTATGAAAATGTAATAAAATAGTAATAATGTAAAATGTAATAAAAGTTATAATAATGGAAACCATAATAATAAAAAGAAAATAAATAGAGTTAAATAAAAGCTAGACTAAAAACTAGATGAAATGGAGACTAAGGACCTCATAGTCTTAAGGATTTTAAATTTGAATTCAAGCTCAGTGGCAAAAGTACGTTAACCAGCCACCTCAGAACACCACCATAGAGAGGCACACTGCCTAAATAAATACAATTAAATGTGCCATGATGTGAAATAACCACTCATTTTAATGTTTCAGTAATCTATCTAGCTGCCAACCAAACAAAGAAAGATAAATGGATTACTGTAACTTAAAGGCAAGGAATAGGACTAAAATGAAAGCTCTAACATTCATCCCATGGGTGACCTCTCACCTTGTGTACGAACTGCTCCACACGTGTCTGCAGACCCCACACCTCGAACTTGACAGTGACCAGTTTATATGAGCACATGATAGGATCCTGGGTGTCCCTCCAGCCCTCCTGAAGAATCCCCCGCGATGTCTTTTCTGACTTGAAATATCGCAAGTCCTACAATGGGGGTGGGGGAATGAACACACACGTTTAATATTACAATAATCAACCCAAACCTTGAGGCATCGTTGTTTCTACTTTCCCCCGGTTGAGAGACGCAAGAGAGAGCCTAAAATTAGATGCATGAATGACTGAATGCTGGTATTAAATACCATTCGCATTAACCCCTCTGGTCCTTGGAGAATCTCTATCCAAGCTCAATAGAGCTGAGGCAATCTGTTAGCATACTGCTCTGAAGACAATTACCAGCTCTCACACTTCACATACTATGAAATATAAAAGGCTTTCAGAGTCCAGATGAAAGCTGTGTGAGTTGGGAAAGGCATATAAAGCAGCAAGCGTGGCTGCTGGACAAGTGGGACTGAGGTCTCAAGTACCCAAAGTTTGTATTATAGCAAGTGTTTGGGTTTCAATAACAAATTTTACATTTGATTATAATAATAATAATAATATGATCTATTTCAATCATATTGTTTCTTCAAAATCACATTGTTTTAAGACTGCATTTCCAGATTCAACACTACGCTTACACCCCTCAAGTGGTGTTAGCTCCCAATAACCATGAGCATCTACACACACACACACACACCTACACATGCTCACCTCAGACTCTTTATAGTAGCGCTCAGGGATCTCATCGTAGGCGATATCGATGAAACACACCTCCCTCTCCTGCTCCTTCAGCTCGGTGTCAAAGATCTGAAAACAGAACAGATGGGTTTGCCAACGCTCACTGCAAGCCTCTGCCTGCCAATCTGAGTCCTCACAAACAAAAATACACCTCAGAAATGTGTCTTTTCTGGGTTACATCATCAGATAAGTGGCTGGCAAACCTGCCTTACTGCTTGGCTCAAAGGTTGTAAATTATTCACACCGTTGCTAACACTTGATCCTGTCACTTATTGTGCTTGCTTGCATAACCATCAGGGGGTGCTCTTTGTTCGTTTCCTTGTTACAGTGCTAAATGAAACACTGCAATTACTCAGTGTTATCATATGTTAAGAAAGTCAGCTGATTGTACAAAAAGTGAGTGCAATCTTCTTGTTCCATTCTTAGCTTTTATTGTAATAATATCAATTTATCATTCTTTAATAGTTCTTATGCTGCTGATTATATAGACCTTATAACTACAATAAATCAAGCATGAATGTATTTACAGTACCTTTGCATTAATGCTTAGATCCATTCATCAGTGTATGTACACTATCTCACATGAGCATTCTTGAACACAGCCCCCCACTACAGTACCTGCCATTTTGTGTATTCAAAGTGAGGTTAAAGGGACCACATGATTAAGATTATGTATCTTTAATTTGACTAAAAGTTATGTTAAAGGAATATTAAAATGAGTGAAAACTAATTTTACCCTCTCCTCCCCAAATCTACCTCCCTCTTCACCCCCCACCCCCTTTCCCCTCTTTTCACCCCCTGCCCTCCAAGGGTGGATTTGGTCATTTACAGTGTGGACGAACACTGCTGGTACAATAAAGGGTGATATATCAGCAAGCATAAGTGCAGCCAAGCAACAGAAATGGAGACTGGGATGAAGCAAGATGGAGAAAGGCAGAGGTGGATGAGAGGAGAAATTGAGGAGGTAAATAAAGAAAAAGGTGGGGTGGTGGAGGGGGAGGCAGGAGAAGGATAGTGTGTAACAAGAGGAGAGGGATGGAGTGATAGGGAGGGAGAGGAAAATAGAGGAACAGAGAGGGAAACAGTGGGCATGTATGGAGAGACTGGCAAGAAGAAGGAAGATGCAGGGATTGAGAGGAGAAGGGAATAGGAGAGGAAACATAAGTTTGTGTAATCAGAGATGAGAAGGAAATGGAATATATCTGTAATGAGCATGTACGCACCACTTTGCAAAATATAAATACATGACAGACATTATGGTAATATCAGGACAAAGCAAGACAGTGGTCCGCATGCTCTGCAGCTATGGCCTCTGGAGGCTGATAGTAGTAACTGAATAAATAAAACATTGGATTGGACTGCACTTCATTACCCTAAAAAAGGACAATACACACAAAACAGACCAATCTCATTCATGGCATGCATAAGAGACAATCATTAACTGAAGAAAATTAGGCGGAAAATATTTTCAGAAATATCAGTTTATGCAAAGGTTAAGTCACAGTTAGGAAGTTATTAAGGAATAAATACATTTTCTAATTAACAGGAGAATGCTGTATACATTGTTGAGAATGCTCTTTTTAATTATTTAAATGAAATGTCTAATTTAAACAAAATACTCAGAGTTTGTGGTCTAAAGTGGCCTTATGTGTACTCAGTGTACTTTTAATGTCGTTGGTTTCACTCACAAGGCACCAGTTCTTTCAATAATAGCTCATAAATGTGTCTAAACTGGGCGTGGCTTTGAATGTACATGACTTGTTGGGAGCCTCAAAACTGAAGATATGTAGAATATGTAGATGTGGGCAGCAGTGATGGAATGCAACAGTTTTCATCAAAAAGTGACTGGCCATGTGTTATCATGTGACCAAAAAAAAAAAGGTGCTTAAATGGTGAAAAAGTAGAATATGGTAAAAGACGAGAGATAAAGAATGAAACAGATGTGTTTTCTCATTCTGTCTGCTGTGTAGTCCAGGAGTCCTTGGAGAGATTACCAGAGCAACGTGTGCCTTGAAACACATGTTAAAGCTTAATGTGTGAGTATGAGTGTGAGCAATAATGTGTGTGTCTGACATTGGATGTGGAATTCTGCATGTCATGTACTGTTACTGCAGCCTTCATTCAAATGGTGCACGGTGTCCACTCACACACCCACTCATTTCCTGTCCAAACATCCACAATTTTCCTCCCTCACTTGCACAGTTCCTTCCTTTTACTTCCTTTCTTTCTTTCTCCGTCTCTGAAACCTTTCCACTCAGTAAGCCCTTCTTTTTCAAGCTGTTTTTTCCTTTCGGGTTTTATACAGCAGTAAGCCACACAGAGTGGACATATGTACGCTGTGCCATCAGATTTCACACATGGGAAAACACTTGTTCATAGCGAATGTTGTTCAAAACAAAGCTGAACACAGCTGCATTCATATTATTTTACAGCATCCTTAAGCATATTGTGTAAACGAGTGTGTGAGGTGTATTTGCTGTCATAAAACCTGCAAAGCTTCTTGTGCATTTGCCCTGAAGATGTTACAAAAGGTAGTGCAGCTGTATGATTGAATCATTGACTTGAATGCATGTCTCTTATATCTCTGCTCATATGCACAGGCATTTCAAACTGTCTAAACACACACACAAACACATATTTATGCAACAGAACTCTGGTTTTTCTGATCCATGAAGTGCATTTACTCTAGGCGACGTCAGTAAATTTAATAAAAAAGAATTTGATCTGTCGCCTTGTCGTCAAACCTAACAAGCATCAGTCTGAAAACATCACTACATGTTTGATGAACACTGACAGTCGGTCCATTTCTGTCTCTCTCTTTGCTTAACGAGTACATGCATAAACTACTCAGACAGTTGAGAAGTTGGGAGCCATTCCTCACTTATACAATCGCCAAATCACTGACAATTTGAAGCAAAATATAAAGACGCAGTGAAATGAACGTGCTGGCCACCCACCGTGATATATTTCAGGCAATTTGTCTGCTGCACGTACCCTACCATTCTTTTTCCTCACTGTACAAGCAGTGGCAGAATTTCAATTGATGATTAATGCACATATAAACTAGAGAGTGGAGTAAAATATAGAGAATGAAAATGAGTAGGCAAATAGCCCAAATGAAATTAGCTCTCCAACAAGTGGAGCACTTTTTGGCAGACTCTCCATGCGCACAGTATAGTTGGCATTATGAGACGACGAGATTGCACAGAGGTTGCCAAATCTTTGCAAATTGGCCGAGGTCTCATTTTTGACCATATGTCTGCTATGATATATTTTATTTTAAATTGCCCTATTTATTTGTACAGATTTATATATAAGAGCCTGCCTGATTCATTGACTGGGTCAAATGATCAATATCAGCCCACAAAATTCAGTACTGGCTAATAATGGGACACTTTACTGTCACTAATAGCTAAGTTAGGTCAATTAAATTTCATTTGCATAACACAAAATCATAAATTGTTTAAATGATTTCACAATTTGTGCAGTGTACAACCCCATCCATCCTTAGACCTCAATTCAGGTACATCCACCCCTCCTCCAGGTGTCCAGAGTGACTGATGCTGCCCCCCCATTGAGAAACTGACTCACCCAAAATCCCTAAAACCACTAATGAAAGCTCCTATCTCAAACACACACACATACCGTATACTCACATTGTCATTGCATCCTTTGTTGTCCTCGTATTTTGTCTCTATGTGGATGGAGAACTTGGGCAGGAAAGAGCACTGTGGATAAGAATAGAAAAATATAATTGTTGTTTAAAGCATTCAAAGAGTAAATATAAAAGTGGTGATCAGTCTATTCTGCAAAAACACTACTTTCTTGTGGTGATAATGCAGATGGGGTTACTTGTCTTACCTCTTGTTTATGGCATACAGATGTCAAAAAGGGGCCACTTAGTAGTATGCTTTGCTGTAACTTCTTTAAATGGTAGAGGGTGAAAGTACACTTTCAAAGTATTTTTACTGTATTAACACTGACTGTCAAAACTGCTGTTGGAACTTCTGTCTCTCTCTGTCTACGTTAAGAGACTGTATAGAGCAAAACAAAAATTTAGACTGCAGAACAGTATTTAATTTTCTATCTCCTTGTCAAAATTGACAAAGGCAAAGACAATTCTTATAGCTTTTGTGAGTCTTTTGCCTAAAAGCTAATCTTGGCATGGGTGTATTTACACTGACTCATACATGAACACAAAACACCGCCACACATAAAATGAGACAATATCAAGCATTCTGTCAGCGTTGCTGTCTTTCCCTCTTATCCCTGCACCCTTAAGCGCCGTGACTCACGCTGTCGACATTTCTCTGAAGCCCTGTAGCTAAACCTAATCGTATGCATGTGTGCCTTAAAAATGTGCCACCTTGTTCTGCCAAATATTTATGTGTTTTGAAGAGTTAATCACAGGTCACATAGGCAGTTCCGCTTATTAGCAAAGACATACCCACTGGTGTATGTGTGCGTGCGTGTGTGTATGATGGAGGGGTAAACTGAAATATCAGTTCAGACATGGAAGATGCAGGTGTTGCAACTAACAAACCTAATCCCTTTGTGCAGCAGACTACATTAATTAACTTCTGTAAACAGACATTATAGCTTCTATAAAGAGTGATCCACAACTGCTGTAATATGTAAATGTTTTCATACATATTCAAACTAAAGACATGTTTACATAGATTTATAATTAAAACACTTGTGCGTGTATGAGGCTTTAAGCTTTAACAACATCTCTCTTTCAAGTGCACATGAACACGCAAACAGACATAAACACTAACATGCTGTATATATATATATATATATAGCACACACACACACACACACACACACACTGTGCTGTCCTATCAAGTACATTTCTGTGAAAAATATAGCTGTGAATATTTTGGAAATAGCATAGCTCAGTCACAGTTCAATCCAGTCAACAATCTAAACTGGATGACAATGGTGGTACTTAAAGCTGCACTAATTTATGTTTTTATATTAGCAATGGTTGTGTGTAATGTGAAAGGGCTCACTTGTAGTGACAAAGCCACAGATAATAATCACTTAACTTTGCTCCCCCCCCCCCTCAACAGTCTCTAAAAAGCATTTTAACTCACTGTTTTGGTTTTAGGGACCACAACTTTACTCTCACTGCTCTCATTAACCAGACAACTGTTTTCAGCAAAAAAAAATCTCTGATAAACCTACTGTACACTACCTGCCCAAGCCTAATGGCAAAGAGGCAATGTTAAGCATAAGCTAAGCATAGCTAAAAACAGCTAAGATACAGCTAAAGAACCAGATATGTTTCTCAGGAGTTCTTGGATTGTGTAAATATGTGACTTATATTTGGCAGGTCAGAAGAAAAACAACTCCAAATGAATGTTAATGACGCTCTGTGATGGCTGGATGTGTAAATAGGTAATTGTTTGCTAGCACGTTTGCCATAACGATTTTAAAATGTCAATTGTCAATCTTATGACTACAGATTGTTCTGCTGCCTCTAACTGGCCAAAATAAATATATTAATTCCACGTAAACGCACAAAATGTCCACAAAGGTATTGAAAAAATACTATTCATGGCTTGCACAATACAAAACATTTGCTTTGTGTAATACTGATGATTTATAAGTATATATATATAAGTATCTTTATAAGATATTTCAGTTTAGAGTAAAATATTGAGGGTGTATTACTGTATGTAAGAAATGGTAAACAAGGGAGTAATTCTGGATACAGTCTCTGTTTCGTTTGCATTCACGGATAACAAGACGTGAGGGGACCAGATTCTTCTATTTTTCCTTTTGGAGACACCTCTGATAATAATCTTATTTTAATCTTATTTCCTTTCTCCCTTTTGAAAACACAAAAATTAGACAAATATATAGATGAAATATGCATAGAGGATACTTACTGTGTATTCTACAGAACGTGGCAGGACAGAGAAGAGACAGAACACAAGAAAAACACAGTTAGTCACATAGCATCTTCCACTACATGAAAGGAAATGAGAAGGCGACAATGTACAAAAATGTGTGAGATATACAGGAACTGCATGGTGAGTGTCACATATCTGATACCTCACATCATCCCGTCCTCATTACTTTCTCCTCTACTTTCTCCAATTTGCTTTCATCAAAAAGCAATTCCCTTTTATCTATACTACCCTTAGATCAGGATCATTAAAGCATCACAGAAATATTTTCTGGGCACTGTGGTTCTAATCGTTGCACTCCTAACTGCTGGTTGCTTGTAATGTCTGTGATTTGCAAAGCAAAGCTTATTCCGCTGCTGCACTCATTGTAAGTCACTGTGGAAAACACATTTGCTTCATGACAAACCTGTAAACATGTAAAGGCGTGTCTGCTTTAAAATGTTTATATGTCAATAACATGTTCATGGCAGACTGACACAGTGTCAGACTCAAAGCTGCAATGGTGTGTCATCATCTTATTTGAACCAGAGTCATCTTTAAATGTTCCGTCTCAGCAGTAAGGGCCCTTGTAAATCTACAGTGTGTGGTGTTTTTTTGTCTAGAGATGTTGCTCTATTTCAATACTATGACCTTTAAGAGTTTAAGGTTATACCTTATTGATCCATGTTGCACAATCCTGCTTTTGTCTTCAGAGGTCACTGATTTTTCACATTTCATTTACATTTTGCTTAGACGAGGCTTTCTCTAATGTCACTGCATCCAGCTCAGGATCCATGTGATAAAATCCTCACATGTCCTTAAGAAATTATACATATGGAATATCTCAAAACGGAGCATGAGAGCTTCCTGAATTATACAACACATGTATAAAGTGGCAAAGAGACTTTGGTTGAACAGCACTTTCCTGGAGGCGCGTTTAAAAAAAAAGTGTTAAAAAATGTAGTGGAAATTAGCAATCTTTGACCATGTGCTAAAATGGCTCTTCTCTAAGCGTCTTGAAATCTTGTACTATGTTTTCACACACTACTCCAACTCCCTAAAAACATCCAGCAAAGTGTTTGTACCGAGTGGTGAGTGCTGAGTAAACTGTGTTTTGACTAAAAACAACAACTTTCGTGTTGTGCTGCCAAAAACTTTTCCAGCCTGAGCTACTGTATGCTTCATTTCTATACAAGACAAGTATTAGCTAAATGGATTTGATATGACGTGAGTGGGGAGAATGTGCCTGTGTACTGGCATTTAAAAAAAAAAAAAAGTGCATCAAACTGACTGGCTAAACAGTCCAGCAAACACATTTGCTCACCTGTTATGGTGTAAGGGTAGTAGTTCCATGCTTTCTCGGTCACGTAGAAGATCTTCGGAACCACTGCTCGAGCCCAGCTTGGTAATTTACTAAAGAGCGACATTGAGACAGACAGAGACATATGACAGGGACTTTGAGCGAAGCAAGGATGAGGGTGAAATTGCTTCCGTTATGGCAGTAATCATTAAAAACGTGTTCCACTTGTGAAAGAAAAATCTCTTCACAGTATAGAACACTGAAACTGAGGGATGGTGTAAAAAAGGCTGATTCCAAAAGCTTTAATTTAGGGGAGATGGTATGGGAGACTAAACACATCATTTTCATCATGGTACCTAGCTACTAAAACCAAAACCCAACAGGACATAAACCACACCATCCCATGTTTTATATGTTTTAGTATCAAATGTAATTTTTTCAGGGAATTTTAGCTGAAAGCAATGCTCTCCATTCAGAAACACCTTGTTCACATTCACATAGTTACAATTAAAATGGAATGTCTTTGGTTTTGGACTGTTGGTCTGACATAACAAGAAATTTGAAGACTTCACCTTGGGCTCTGAGAATTTGTGATAAGCATTTTTCCACTGACATTTCATTGAGTAATGTGAAGAAATAAATGATTCAAGAATATAATTGTCAGACTAATCATCATTCGGACTAATTAGTAAAAGTTTGACATTTTGGGAAATTCACAAGATTTATACCACTCATGTCTGTATAGTAAATATGAAGCTACAGACAGCCAGCTTTTCTTAGCACAAAGACCGAGAGGTAAATGAGAGAAATGGCTATCCCTGCTCTGGACAGAGCCAGGGTAGCTGTTTCTCTTTGTTTCCGGTCTTTATGCTAAGCTAACCGGCTGCTGGCGGTAGCTTCATGGCTTTTCAATCTCTCTGCAAGAAAGCAAAAATGTCGAACTATTTCTTTAGTTAAGACTCGAGCACTCTCTGAGCCTTCTCTGTGCTCCTTCTGGCACGCTGAACTTCTCTGTATTATCTACCACATGTTCACTGTTCAGGGAGGTACAGTAGGCTGCCAATAATTGACTCAGGGGACTTTGTGAGTTTGCATGCTTGACATTCTCTTATCTTGAACTATAAACTCTGCTAAGACTATAATTGAGGCACACAGAACTTATTTACGAGACATGTCAAATACAGAAGTGCACAGGCTTTTATGTAGCATGCCTTCGACTCCACGTCTTTTGATTGACATGGAAAACTATTTCTTTAGGAGGAGAAAAATGGTGCCCACTGCATCGTGACGGCTGTGAATAAAAACAGCCTTCGATGGTCACATTGTGTGAATGTTGGCAGGCTCGTTCACTCTCTCTCTCCCTCCCAACAAAAGAGACTGACACTCCTCCTACACCCCAATCTGTTGATTTCTCCCATTGCCTCCTCTTTCTCTTAAAGATCTCTGCCAATAGCTGCTGCGACATGGCCCATGTTGCCAAGCGTGCAAGCGTGGTGGGCAGCTGCTTGGAGTTTTCACGCCAAAGCCGTATTTGTATTTATAACAAAACAAAAAAAACCCTAGTTTAGTTGAACACATCCAAGAAAAGGCAACACTTTATTCAATCATAAAATTAACCATCCCATCTCTGCTCTCAATGAAGGATATTGACGGAACAAGCAGCAGATGGATGACCAGTTGAATGGGGCAGAACAGTATTATGGTAAATCTACATTACTTGATTTAATGTCGCAAATATTATTTTTATCCTAACAAAATGTCAGATACTCCAGAGAGGTCATTGTATTGTGTTTTGTCTTTCTTCCTTTCCTCCTTTCTCACTTTCTTTCTCTCCATGGGTAAAAAGATCTGTAAGTAAGCTGTTGAAATATCTTTTTCTTTTCAAGAAATGTATTGTAACATAAATGACCTGACAGAAGTTTTTTGCTGGCTTTAGTGTGTGTAGAAATTTGCCATGAATTATTTTTCCTTTTTGTTGAAAATGTTTAAAAGCTACTTGAATTGGTGTTCAAATACATTCAAAGACAGACCACAACTTCCTTGCTATTCAAACAAAGCCCTGAGCAACTGCAAAATCTGTTTATTGTGAAATTGTGGAACTTGTTAATAAGGTGTTGCAAATTGCATAAAAATACCTGAATGGAAGCCCAACTTATCTCTGCTTGTTCCCTCTGCCTTTTTCCTCTCTTCTGAAGAGCAGGGCTGTGCTGACTCGACATAATTAGTTCCCCAGCATAGCGGATGCTGACACAGGTATTTGTGCTCAAACAAATGGTCCCCCCTCCCTATTCTCCCTCTCATGCCCTTATCTCTTTTTTTCTTTCTCTTCTGCTGTCATTTTTTTTCCTTCTTTCTTTCCTTCACATCATCTCTTTTTGATTCATGTGGGTCTAACAAAACAGTTTGTGTGTGTAAGGGTCACACACGCATCTGCATGCGCAAACATATATCAATCCACACAGATGCTCACAAGATGCAGTGAGATGTGTATTTCTGTGTGTGCAAACCCTTACAGCTTTAGCAATTATATAATATACTTCAGGTTTTTCTACACTGTGAAAATCAATGGCTAAGGATCAAATTTGAGTTGATCTTCAAGTAAGAGAGTTCAGAAACAGGAGATCCAGTTGGCAAGCAATTGAGACCATGAGCCAAACAAGAATTCAAAAAAGAATCACTTAAATTAACAACTGTTACTAAACTCATTGTTGTAGTATGTTGGTGATGCCTTTTATCTTGAATTGACTGTTATAATGTTGTTCTTTCCACCTCCTCGGTCCATCTACTGTTTTTACCCTAAACAAACACAACATATGTCCCGTGGACCAGTGGATTCTGCCCAAGAAAGATATAAAATATAGAAGCTTTCATGGACTGGCCAGAGGCTTAGCCAAAAATGTGTGAAATGAACTGCCAGTCGAGTGTTAGAGTACTCCACACATAAACGAATTCCCTGAAACAAGAAAAGACCTGTTCCACTGACCTGTTGAGGTAGACTCGTTTCTCGGTGAACTGCCCCTGGCCGTGAGCCGGGTCTTCATATGGTTCGTTCTGGACAACCTCCACTCCTTCCCCTCGATCACTCTGCTCATGGCTGTGTTTACTGATCATGTACAACTGCCCAATCCGGTACTGGAAGATAAAACACAGACAGGATAAGTTCACATACAGCTGTCTGACAACAACCACATTAGTACATAATGTAATAGTGTAACAGGCTTGGGACATATTGCAGTCAAAGATTTACAGATATGTTCACAGCCGTTGAGAAACAGCTGTCATGGTGAGAAAACCAAACTCTCAGTGTCCCTTTGGTAGCTATTCTGGATCATATCACATAATCTTTTCATGGAATAGTAGATGTTCAAATTTCCTTTATTTTTTCAGAGGATCTCTTGTCCAGATGATCACCATCTACTGATGATCATGTGATGTGATCAAAAGCTCCAGAACAGCCTGTAAAAATTACTTTACAGATATCTGTCATCTTCTATTTTTCACAAGTTACAAATGGGTCTGAAGTAAATTCATACGTAAGCAGTTTCAGCTGAAAAATAACACCCTGTCTAATTATCATAAAACATATCCCATGTGCATCTTTTCATTTTTCATCAGACCATTGCTCGCTACTTTGTTATCAAGCAAAATGATGACAGGAACATGAGGCTGGGACAGGAATAACAATACAAACACTGATAATAATAAAAGACTCGCAATCAGATATAGAATATTTAAGTGCTGCTATGGTGTACGACCTTCAATCACCAGCACACCATGAAATTAAATCCAACACAAAATGTGATGATCTTAATTGTCTCATTTTCCACATGGTTTTGTTTCTTCTGTAGAAGCGGAATATAAGTATATATGCTAACTCAAAACTAATTTTGATAAATACTAAAAGATCTGAAGCAATATATCAGGTTCACTAATAATCCATGAGAAATCCCCCCCCCCAAAAAATCCACTATTTTAGAATATAAATGGCGAAGTCAGACTGTCTTTAATCATAAATACAACTTCAGGGTTCATTACTGACTTAAAATTTGAAACTAGTTTGACTGTAAGGTTTTCTTTATTCTGGCCCTGAGGCTGACAGAAAGTGGTAATCTACTTCACGAAAAAGTAAAAAGCAGATGTTTGGGTGAGTTTGACCATGAACTGCCTGTTTGCGTGGCCCTAAGTCAACACCCATTCTTTATTTATTGCCTCATTTTCCAGACTTAATTGAGAAAAAGGTCAGAAAACAAAGCAAAGTCATTTCAGCTTCTGCTGCAATAGTGCTTCTTCATTAAAAGGCCAGGCATACAGGTAGTTTCTGACTAATTCTGTTTAAATGAACATGACCCTGTGAATTTGTACACATTGGTCATGCAATAGCAGCTTTTAGTTTTACTTTATTCAAGAAATAAATGGTGGATTGACTGATTCAAAGCAGCACTTCTGTCTGCTTTTGATCTTTAATTTTCATATTCTAAATCCAAAGCTTCTGTTGGTGACAAAAGACCCAGAAAGGAGCAGGAAGATATGGAAATGAATGAACGATTTCAAAGAGGGAGAAAAGGAGAGACTGAGGATCATCAAAGGAGGGCAACTTGAGGAGTTTAAATGAGAAGGAGGGGCCAAAATTAAATCAAAGACATGAGAAAAGAGACACGATTGGACATTTTTAACAACACATTGTAAGAAGGAGAGCAAGAAGATGAGAAAAATGAGGCAGTAGGAGGTAATGAAGGAGAGCTAAATCAACAGTATTCCCCTGGATTCCAAATTTCCTCTTTCCCTGACCTTTACCTGTCATGGATGCAGGCTGAGCTGTGAAATGCTGTCATAGGAAAATGTAAGGTGCTCACCCAAAATAGCACACAGGGGGGCTCAAAACGATGTCAGCGCCTGGCTGCTGTTGCAAAGCTCACATATGGACACACATATTTTATAAGTATGTACTAAAATAAATAAAACAGTAATATAAAGCTCTGCAGGTCATTAGACCAAGCTTAGTTGAAGGATGCAAAACCAAACAGCTGTAACAGATAGTATCATGGGGGATTTGCATAGTTCCAGAAAGCCAGTTTTAGCACTTGCATGTTTGATGCTTCATGAAAGTTGCTAGAATAAACATCCGAAATAGAGGAATGAAAAGCTTATTTCCTGTTGAATTAGGCTGAATAATAAAAAGCACACAATGTTCAGCTACATAAACAAAGCAATGATGTAAAATCAACATATTTGTCTAATACAGTATATGACCACAATCCTACAAGGACCTCAGAGGATAAGGGTCAAGTGAGCTGACACTACTGTATGCTTTCCATGCAATATAATATGAATAGTATGTTTAATACTAAACATTTGCTCAATTAACAAATAGTCTGGTGAAAAAAACACATCCAATCAATTTCCTGAATATTTACAAATTAAGTAAAGTCTCTGTGTTAGTGTTAAGATATGGTGATGGTCGGTGTTATCCTCAACAGAGTTTTAAGTGGCCAATTCTGCCCCAGAGACGAGAGTGTAATCATCTAAAAAATAGACAATACCACCAGAGTAAAGAGGCTTTAACATGCTGTAGGACAAGGTTGAATAAAACTAGCTTTTAGTTCATTCTGCTCAATTTAAGTATGGTGCATGAAATGAAAATCATCCTTTCTGAATTTCATTTCCTGTTGTCTTTTCCTCAACTACAGGAAGGATTTCACCCACCTACAAATGCAAAACTAAAGTACATAGACACACAGATGTGCACCCAAATACACAATTATGTACATTTACTCTCTCACAATAGTTATACTCATTAATACAATGCTCTCGGATATTAAAATCAACAAGCAATGAATGTTGCACACCGTCGATCTGATAAAAACGTGTTTCCTATACACATATTCCTTAGCTATACATCACCAAACTTTTACCTCATCATGTACACAATCTATGCATTAAAGGTGACAAAGCCAGCTGCAGCACCTTGTGTCCATTGTAGTTCTATAGACTAGTTTCAATGTGTAACTACATAGTAATGAAGACCCACATTCTGAAAGAGAAATCTCTGCAAGTTTGTTTTGGCTTCTCTTCCAAAGGAAAGCCAGTAAGTGTATTTTCCAAAATGCTGAACTATTTCTTCAAAAACCTTAAACCTGCAATAATGTTTGTTTTTGTGTGTGCGGTGGGGCAGCAGGCACAAGCTGTGAACACAACACTGACATACTATTTATCACTTTATAAAGTTGATATTGCAAACTTGTTTGAAACCTTTGCATATTTACACATTTGGCAGATATGTAGCAACATTAGCATTGATTTAGACATTTGTTTCTTGTCACCTGATGTATGCAAGTCAAATAGTTGCTCTTATTTCAGCTCTGTTTTAGTGTCTACCAACCCCTGAAGGAATTGTCTCACTCTTAAGCTACTAAATGTTCCACTATATTAATGTAACTAAGTATTGAACTCTTTTTGCCGGGCACCAAACAGCTAAGGGTTTATGGCGCCATTTCTCTGAAAACAGTATAGAAAGTCGCTATAATGCCTCGTAGGGGAACTACAGATGAGTTCAGATGAGAGTCAGATGATAATTCTCTGTGCTTCATTCATCACTACAAGTAACCCCTTTCAAATGCAATTAGTCATGTCATCCATTGCCAATATAAAATTATTAATTATAGACGCTTTAGCAGCCACTTATAACTGGTTGAATCAGAACCAAACATCTACTAAAAAGTTCAGTAAGTGCAGTGTAGTGGAGGGCTGTCATGTTGCAAGATTATGAAATGCATCAAGCTAAAAAAGCACACTGTAAGGGCCTGTACAGCACAGCCAGTGCTGCAGGTCTGACATTAATTACCAATCTTCATGTGTTATCTAATACCAATTTGGGGGTAGCACCATTGAACTATATGCAGGTAAACTGCATTAGCACTACATGTATTTAGTGTCTGTTTGTATTTAACAGCTAAGTGGACCAAATCTGATCACTAAAACACAATCTGCTAGTAATGGGTTCACTTTTGAGAATGTTACAATAAATTAATTACAGCCCTCTGCCCATTTGTGTGTTAATTTATTAATGCAGCATATATGACCTGATGTTATGACATAACCTCTCTTATTCCTTACAGAGTATACCGTAACAGTCAGAACCAATTGCATAACATGTTCTTTTTGCCTCACCTTCTGTCGATTCAGTGCCAGCTCCATTAATAAAAATTCACCTTTTTCATTGAAGCCTCGAAAGCAAAGGCAGCGTTTCTAAAAACAGCTCTGGGCTGTGGTGAGTGCGAGCCTGCCAGGTTAAGAGCCAGTGTAAATAATGCAGAGGCTCTCCATCCCTCCTCGTCCAGGCTACATACAAAATGAGGGAGGAGAGTGGTGTGAATTGAAAGACACTGTGGCAGAGGACACACTGAGGGGGGAATTAAAAATAGTTTTTTGTGGGTCCGTCGCTCATGAGGACAAAGTTGCAAAAAATTTGAGAAAGTAAATACGGACAGAAATAAAGGCGTGAGTCTAATTTTATGTCCTTTAGACTTTTAGACCTTTTAGACGTCCTTCACTTCGTCATCAATGAGCTGTAGCGGACTTCTAAAAATATCAAGGATGTGCATACATTACCTAGACCTCTTATGAGGGTTGGTGAGATTATTTGAAATGTCTGAGGACACCATGATGAATGTGCTCGACCGTGCACAGGTCAAAACAGACCGCTCCATATTAGTGAAGGTTTGCACAACAAATAAAAGCTTGTACTGAGTAGTTGAATAGTGCTGTTATTTTTCCCCTGCTGAAACAAAACAACTACAACTCGCTCTGTCTCTTTTCTGGAATCTTCTCAGCGTGATCGATCATTTAGCTACATGACGCAGCCAGCACAAAGAGGCCAGTACTTGCCTTGTCTTTATTCGATTTCTCCAATGACAAGGCACTGTGGTTTGTTGTTGCTCATTAATCAATGCCAATAAACTAGAGTGTGTTGTCATCATCATCCCCTATTACAGGGTCCTGGTCTAGGTCTTGAAGCCCGAATCCACACATTGAGAGGGCTGCATCCTGATGAGTGCGAAACCTACCAATAACTTTGTCTTGCTGGAGCATCTCTAACCGCAACCAGTCCCTTAACCACTTGATGTAATAGTGTGTGAGTCATTGACTTTAAGTCCTTTGTGTGTGATCACAAACACTTAACTTTCTTTGTATGGAACCATTGTGTAAAAGATTGGTTTGCTGCATCTTTTACTTTGGTGTATCAACACTGCACAAATACAACTGAGGACTTATAAACAGAAGGCACACACTAGTTGCTGTTGTCGACAACATGTTATCCTGCCAGGTTAGAGATTTTTAGCCGCAGGTAGAGTCAAAACAAACTGTAATACAATTTCTTCAACCGAATATATTCAACTGGGCTCTTTGCAAAGTTTAAATACTAGTTTTGTACAAAAAAATAAACAAAAAATCTGACAGTGGTTTCCCTGGCTTCATTCTGTATGCTACAGGGCAGCAGAATGAAGTATCTTAAACCTCTCTTACTTTTTTCGCTGAGGCTTGTTTATAGTAAGTAACTCGTAATTGCCCAAACTTACCATAAATTGCTTGTTTCAACCTGATAAATACAGCTTGTTCATGAGAAGGTGCTGCTCCATTCGTGGTCAAGTTTCATTTTTCACAAAAATGTCATACAAGAGAAAAAAAGTAGTTGTATAAGAGGACCCAAAATAATGAACAAATATCCCACATTATCACACTGTCACAGAAATAAAGAGGAAATGGTTTGCCGCATGTCACTCTTTCCCCACATGTCCTGTCTCTCTCCACTATCACTATCAAATTAAGGCATAAAATGCCCAGACAAAAAAGAAGTGGTCCATGACTTAGATGAGAGACAGTACCATATAACTACAGGTACCATAAAAACTTCCTTTTAGTCCTTCGAGTTATAAATGATCTCTTGTCCTCCAATCACAACGTGTCGACTGTCATGGCTGCTCCTCGTTCCCTGCGCTCGTTGTTGGTATGTCGGAGGTGACAGTTATGAAGTAGTATACAATATTTATACTGTGGTGTTATAATGGAGGAGGATCCTGGGCCTGCATACAGACCCTGAGGGAGGTGTGGCAGTGAGAGAAAGTTGCCATGACAAAAATCATATAATCTAAAAAACCTCTTAGTAACTTTGATAGCCATGATGATGGCACGGTGAACAGAATATTCATTTTGCAAGTTTATTTATTTATTTGTTTTAGTTGACAAACAAGATGTCCATTTCCCATGTAGAGAGAGGCAGACTATCTTTACATGACTCATACTGGTCTGGACCTCTCGTGAATTTTGTTAATATCACAGAGAAAATTTGCATGCAACAAATAACTCTTAAATCACTACTTCTACTTAAGAGCCATTCTGTTCGTACAAGTGGTTCCTGCATGAGGCCCAATGTTCTGAGCAGCCCAGATGAATACATGTTCCAGATTTCCAGATTTCATACACCACCCACATTAAAACATGAGAGAAATACATGCCTGGATTTAAAAATGACTATACTATAATTCTTACTGTTTAACGTCCCACATTTGTATCAATATCTCCAAATTGTTTTCACTAAAATAAATGAATTTAATTATTTAAAAAGATCATCAATGCAACATTTGTAACCATTGAATGGTGCGAGAGATTTTCAAAACCTTCTAACATTTATTTGCATTCAGCGAGTCTGCGACTCCCTTTTAAAAACATAACAATATACTCAATCATTTGTGCCTGTACTTCCTATTTTTATATTTTTATCCAGTTTTTTTTTTATTTCTGCTCACCTGAAGTGTTTCTGTAATAAAAGCATAGGCCTTGCCCAACCAGTGAGAATGTGGTTAATTCACTGCTATCTCAACCTTAAACACAAATAGTTCCATTCATTAACACAAAAACCTGTAATACTGCTCACATTTCTAAAAGGCTTAAAAAGGTCTAGACTAGTTGTCAGACATACTGCTGGACCGGAGAAACACAATATGAATAAACAACATTGCAGCGTTAAGCTGTATCAATCAATATGTGGTCTATCTGGATGCCCTCAGCATTTCTGTGCAGTCGATAATGCTACAGCACCATCATCAAGAAGGTGGAGAAAGGAGGCGAAGGAGGAGAAGAAAGACAGGAGTTGGCATCATTGTATGGTCAGTAAAGCTATAGTACTGAAGGAGGAAAGGAGAACAGAGCGAAAAATAAGGGGATAAAACAGTGAAAGAAGGTAAAGAAATGGCAAATCTATCAGCAGATAGAGACGAGAGTATAGAAGAAAGAGAGGAGGAAGGACAGAAACAGTGGAAAGGGAGAGGAGGAGTTATGATTAGCAGACTGCACATTGCTGGCCTCAGTGCACAAAGGAACTCAAATGAATGAGAGCGATAAACCAAGACAGGCGAGAATGGATAGAGGAAAGAATAGAATCATTTTCTGTCCATTGAGAGATCATCTCACTCGTTATTCTGTGCGACAACATCACTCAAGACATGGAGGTACTCTGGCTTCACTGGCAAACTCAGACAAACAAAAGCATTTCACTTTGGCTTTTGATTTTATGTTGGACATTGGATGGGAGCCAAACACTTCACCCCATTTGCAACCACTGAATCAGTTTAGAGGTCAGTGTATTATTGTTGAGGATGAGTTGCAATATGGAAAACTAGTAAGGGTGAGACATTGTCTTTATACAACCGAAACATGTGTGTTTACTGGTCTCCATCTATTTAATTGAATGCAGGTGGAATGTGATGCTTTGTGTGCAAAGTTGGAATGAAGTGGAAACCACACCCATCCAGAATAAAAATCTGAATTGTGCTAGTTTGGGTTTGGACATCAGCGGAGAATCGGCAGATATGAATAATCCACTGGATATTATAATGATGTCCAACCACCATCATCACTAATTAATGTATGTATTAGATACCCCAGTGTTTTATATCAAGAATATCATTGTTCCAGCTGTCCTGACAATATATGTGGTATTTTTAGGTTTAGTTGTCACTTCTCCAGAATAAGAGCTCCTTTCATTATGAATAAAGATTCCCAGATTTGCTGACCCTTACTGTGTGAATTGACAAATTCCACCTGATTACAATCTTGTGTTGTTAGTGATAAATCAAAAATGATTGTTAACAGGTTTAGTTGCTCCGACAATTTACATTTAGCGAGGCGCGTTACGGGAATCAATTTATCCTGCTTATGTACTTAACCTTTCAATGGATGTTAGCGACTGACAAATAAGACACTTAATGCAAGTTGAATTCTTATTCATATTTTACTTTGAAAAGCTATTAACATGAAAGCCATTATCAAATTATGCCAGATGTTTAACTACCTCAAAATACACTTTGCCTTCATAAACACAGTTAATTGGTTAATTTGACTGAGCAGACATTATGTTTACAGGTGGGAATGAAATTTGCAATCACAAATGAGACACATTGTGATGCCTCATGGGCTGAGTAAGACATGTAGCATGTAAGACATGTAACCACATTTAAATACATAAATAGCCAAATAAATAATAAAAGAAGACATTCCTTATCTATTCAGCTTGTATTAAATCCCAGTAACATATTCTATATTATCTTTTAAAGGTAGCCTTGGCAAATAATGCAGAATAAATTACCTGCATTCAGAAGTCCTCAACATCTGCCAAAGACTCTTATAAAAAACAAAAGTATAAGTGAGGACATAACTAACCTACAGTCAAAGAGCAGTCTCCTCAGCAGCCAGATCTAAACACCTCTCTATCTGAATGTCAACATGACATAACAGCTACACTAATAGCTCTGCTATTACCACTGTGTTCCACATGTAGTGAGCCACATTAATGCCTTCTGGGAGCACCATGGCAGCCCAACAGAAAGACCATTTTGTGCCTGGCAGGTACTGAAACACTGAATTTATGAGAGGAACTTTGGAGGGAAAAAAGAAACCTTTCTTGTCATAGCTCATGTGACTTTAATTGCTCAATTTCCGCCTGAAAGCGCTAAATAGCTATAAAGATGACAGCAAAAGCATTAACATAATCCTCAACTCACAGCATGTATAAATGACTCAGTGTGCTTTCCTTGGTTACCACGTGAATGAGTCTGTGTAGGAAGCACATATGTACATAGTGTTATTATGATCACATGCTGAGGACCTGTGATACTGCAAGCAGAAAGGTGGGCTATTCTTTTATTAATAGCAATTTTCACATCACCTGAGGAGATTATTTTCTAGACCGCACACCTACTGGCATGCAGCCCACACAGGACATGTTGGAAATAAAAACACCAGATCCCTTCCAGCCGGTCAGTCATTCTTTTCCAGCTGCTTATTTGTTCTTTACTTTTATAGTCAGTATTAGGAATGGTTATCTTAAATTGGTTCTGGTTACTATTTCAGAGCAGAAATCTCAATGAACTCGTGGGGAGTTGGTGCTGCTATCAGTATTTGAACATCATTCATTCATTCATTTAACTGTTGCAATTTTGTTTGCCTACTATCTTGTTTTCAGTGGTTTGTTAATTATATTGCATTTGTAAATGTCTTGCTTGAGGTGCCCCTATTTATAAATTTTAGTCCCACTGTGTCTAAATTGCAATTATAGAGCCCTGTTAAACTTCTTTATCTTTACTGCAATAGCAATAACAGCTATAGCTCATACAACTCCTACAGCAACTATTATATAGCTATACCTATACCTAAGTATAAGTACCGATAAGCAGTACACAACAATGCCCACCCCTAGTTGGTATCTGTCACCTAAAAGGAACTGCACTTACCTGAAGATGTAATATTGCCACATCAACGTAGTAAAATAACAGAAATATAAATAGAAAATACAGTTTATCAACCTGGGTTTGATCTGTCTCCCATAGAGGACAGGTTTAGTGCTTGGGCAGGTCGTGGCACCCATTAACAAAAACAAACGAGTAAATGGGGAAATCCTGAACATCAAATAAGGAAAAACCAGGTGCTTTATTACTTCTCTCAACTAATCAGCTCTTCCCCCTCTCAGCCCCACAAACACTCAGCCCTTCATACTGATGAATGGCTGCATTAGCAGGGCGATAAGTGGCTTGAGTAATGGGGGGAGGTGCTGGGAATGTGGACAGAGGTGCAATATTAGACCAGACTAAGATGACCGATACCAGGATAAATAAGAGAATGTTGGAACCACTGAGAGAATGGTACTTTGCTCAAACAGCCTAACCATTTGTCGCTTTAATCGGGAATGTTAATTTTATTCTAGTTTATTTCTAAGAGGTGTTGGCTGAACACTGTGCGATATCTACAGTAAGCCGCCAGAATATCTTACCACAAAATTTGGAGATATGTGGTTTTTATTGGACAATATACATTGAAAATGCTTTTTTTTAAACTAAATCTCACCTCTGCTCTGTAAAGTATGTAGCTAAGATTACACTGGCTCACAGCCTTTCCTACATCCACACACACTCACACACACACACACACTTTAAAGCATACATACACAAACCCATACTGCTGGCAGAGCTATGAGCCCATCACTTTGCAGTTGTATTACCTATGATGGCAAAGGCACACACACACACACACACACACACAAAATCTTCTTCCCCAGTGCACATTTAATCAACTGGACGGCAGTGTGCAGTGCGCTGGGCTGCTCTCTCCAGATAAGATTATCCTTCAGCTGTAGGCCTGACAGTCAATAGGTGGACCAGGAGTGTAATTAGTGTGTGTGTGTGTGTGTGTGTGTATGAAGGCAAGAAAGAGTAGAGAGAAAGGGCAAGTGAACAAGACAACAAAACGATGGTAAAGATAGTGATTAAGTGAAAGAGAGAGAGAGAAAAAGCCAAGACAAGTTATCGGAGTTGCCCAGTCTGTACAATCTTAGCATCATACACACAAGAGAGAAATGTACAGGACAGAGAAACATCTGCAGTACATCTCTGTCCTTTCCTCCACAAGAAGCCTCACATTATTTCTCCCACCTTCCCTGCTGCCTTTCCTGTGTGTACACAGAGTGGGGTGAGAGGGGATTTCAAATTTGTATGAGAAAAAGAAACTACATCAAAAGATACTGTATGTGTTTGTCAGAGAAAGAAGACACTGGTTGCTCGTGTTTGCGCCTACCGTTTATAAAAGCATGCATACAAGAGGTTAAACTGAGAGGGTGACTGGAATTTTTTTTTTATAATTAAAAAGCCAATCTGTTATTTTGAGTAGTCAACAAATGCATGCTGTATATGCAAAAGTCCGAACTCTGGTGCCTTTTTTGTAGTGACTCATACACAGGAAGTCAACTGTGCATTTTCACACTACAATATTTAGCATCTGTTCAGTGTGAATAAGACACAATACAATTTGGTTTGGACAGTTGCACCGCAGAAAATTAGAAACTACATGTTCAGTACAGCGCAATAACATATAACAAAGTAATCCATTTGTTCTTATAAAGCAATATGGATTCTGAACATTAATTCGGTGCCACCTGGTAAGAAAAGATAAGATAAGATAAGATAAACCTTTATTAGTCCCTCAATGGGGAAATTGCAAAACTGTTAAAACTGAGAAACAATCAATTCCATTCCTCTATGTGTGGAAACAAGGCTATGAGTCTATAGCCATGCTAACTGCTCTGTGAGGCCTTACCAAAAGACATCAGCATGCTAAACATGCAATGCTAAGAACATGCTGATGTTTAGTGACTATATTTGTCCATTTCAACAGCCTTAATTTGGCGAATTCAGGATTCAACCTCTGGGAACCATATATGTCTGTACAAATGTTTGTGTAATCCATCCAGTAGATATTTCAGGCTGGACCAAAGCAGTGGACCAACTGCCATCCCCACAGCCTTAAAACATTGTCTTTGAATTGGATTCAGGCAAAATATTGCAGAATAGTCTTTTATTGATTACATGTCAATGTCAATACAAACATGCACAACACTATTTAATGCCACACAATCACTGACATATTACACATATTTTGAAACCTGATTTCAAGTGTTGTATATTTATTTTGATGGATGCTCCCTTGGCCTTTAAGGGAAGCCAACTGTGCTGAAGTGCCCACCTGTGACTCAACCTGATACCTGTCAGCTCCAACATCCTGCTAATGTGGGATAAAGTGCTGGCCAGCCAAGGCATACACCCGGGACGCACGTCTCCCCCAAGGACGGAACTATTAATCACCCAAACTTCATCATATCATGACACATGCAGACAGGGCTGTGCACACACAGATGATGCACAGTACACATTTATACATACAAATCCAATGACAGAGACAGTTAGATTGTTTTTTTCCTATGACTAAGATGTTGGTCATGACAACACGAGGAAAAGAAAGAGCTGGAAAGAGAAATGTTTAATCGAGTTTATTGTTTATTTCATCAAGGATTTTATAAGGTAGGAAGTCTCAACAATTGCTAATGCTTGAAAATAAAGCTAAGAATTTTCATATTTATCAGAATATCAATCACTTGTTAAACCATGTAAATTCAAGTAAAAAGATGATTGCATTATTATACCATGGTTATGGAAAATACTTGAGTCTGATTGGCTGGATTATTTTCAGATAGTGGCACTGCTCTGACATAGCAGCCAGATGATCCATCTAAATTGGTATGCACAGGCATGTGGATGCAGGTTGGCAGATCTACATGGAGTACAAAAGGTAATCTATTACTGAAAATGCTGTCCCAAGAGCAGAAGTTCAACCATTATACACATGCCAGACTATTTGGCTGTTATTTCCACATTAAAATTTCCTTTAATACCAAATTCAAATTGCTGGCTTGTCAGAATGATGTTACACCTGTCTGGACTGAAAAATGCCCGTAACAGCAGAGAAAATGGAGTCAAATCAAAGTGGAGCTGGGCTGAAGTCCAGATAGCTGTTGGCATTGAGGTGAAGGTCATGGTAGTGTGCTATGAATTCACAGCTGCTGCAGCCCGTGTGTGTCACAAGAGACTGGTGTGAAGAGCACACAACCATGTTGTGGGTCGGACTGCGTGTATGTGTGGGGGTGTTTAGAGCGCGGTGGAGGGGGGGCAAAACATATGCTTAATGCTCTGTGTGTCATTGGCTTTGTCTTTTCAAAGCAAGCAGATGTACTATACATACATCGACTGTGTGTGTGTGTGTGTGTGTGTGTGTGTGTGTGGATGAAATAGGGTGTAGTTACTTTATGAGTAATCTCCTGTATTCCATTGTATGCCCTCACGTAGACCCACAAAACACTTAACACCATTTTTCTCACCCACCTCCATACAGCCACAGCACTAAAACAATTATCCCCTGTGCTTCTTCTGCACTTTGGTGGAGAAAAAAACACAGTGGCACAGAATTTGCCACATTTTCTGTCATTTGCACAGTTAGAGGCCTTTGGGAGAAACATGAATGGGGGTAAGCGGTAGGTCAAAGCAGGCTAATTAATGTGGATTTTTACTTTGCTGCATGACACACGTTTCTCTCTCTCTCTCGCTCGCACACACACACAGACACACACACACACACACACACACACACACACACACACACACACACACACAAACAGTTTCGCCACGTTTTACCTTCAGGAACACCTGTTAATTATTGCAACAAGCCTGAAAGAGACATATGTGAATGGAGGGAAGGTCAGAATTAATAGAATAGAAATTGGAATTTGAAAAAAAGAGTTGAAGCTGGCAAAATCAGTGCAACTATGAAAAACCTTCCACCTCATTTTCTACTGCCCCGTATCACTCCACTAAGTCACTCTCCACAGCGTGAGCCTCACCGAGACCCCGGTCACTCTCAACACAACTTGTCTGCTCAAAGACGTCCCCACAGCGCTTCACGGCAGCGGAGCAGAGCAGAGCGCCCCGGGCTTCACAGACAGCTGCAACGCTGTCCAGTAGTGGAAAGACAGGCTAGTACAATACACAGACACACGCCATTGTCCCCCTGTCAAAAGTCATTCCCCACTATTTCATCATGCTTCTTTGCCACTTGTCACTACGAGAGCCATGGCATCGGACATAATGAGCCTGATGCCCCGTGTGCCAATGATGCCAAAAGAAAACTGCCTATCCAACCTTTCAGTGATGTAAAAGGTTAATTGATTACTTTTATTATGACTGTGGAACGATGACAACATCTGGCTACAAAGACTCATTATTACTAAAACACATCCATAAACTCACATGAACACAGTCACATCTCCTGCTGCCTTTAAAAACAACTTCCTATTTCAAAGCTACATACTGTATATATCAGTGGGCCCCAAGGTCAGCAGATACATTTGAGTGATCACAAAATGATTGACAGGAAAGGGGAGTTGAAAATTAAAACAAAATCTTATCATCTTCATTTCATGGAAACATTTTTAATTGAAATCTTATTGAAGGGCTGATGACGATTAATATCACAGGGAGATGTGAAGCAAAAGCAGATGAGAGGCAGAACCTGAGCCCATAAAAAGAATGGATACAAGGAAAGGGGGAGACAGGAGGTAATATGAAGAGGAAGGCAGGAACCAGCCAAAACAGAGAGAAGACAAGGAGAAAGAGAGATAATGGAAGGCAGAATAAGTGAGAGAAAAGGCCTAGAACGAGACAAATGACAGGAGTGATGGAGCGAAAAGGTATTTGAAAGACAGATGGCAAGAAAAAAAAGTGTCAAATGAATGTGGAGAGAATAATGAAGAGAGGTGCTCTACATTAAGGTGCCAAACAGAGTGAAAAAGTATTTATTTCGTGGGGAGAGAATGAGACAGTGAAAAAGAGGAGAGACAGCAAATGATGGAGAGTCAAGACAAGGAGTGGGAAAGAGTAAGACAGAGATTGAATGAAGCATAAGGAGGCTGTAACAAGAGAGAACTGAACCCAAAAGGAGGAAGAGGACGCTGATGAAGAGGATTGTTCCTGACTCAGTAGATCCTCCCTCCTTGTCCTGGCTGGTCGACACAAGAACTGTAAATCCCCCACGAAACTTGAGAGGATGTAAACAAACCATTAGTCCTGTTCTACCAAAGGGAAAACTATCCCCCCCCCAAACTGATGTGAACGTGCAGAAATGCTCACCTCAGTGGTAGAAGAGAAAGTACACACCGTACACACACACACACATCAAGGACAATGTTAAGGCAAGCACTCTGAATACATTCACGTCCACAGATCTTCCCCTCACTGGTACTCTGCACTTTTTGTAAATGGGACAGAGACCATTTTCTTGAGCAGACACACATTATAAAACCCTCTAATGTCCAGCCACTTCTGGAGTAAATGACTCACAATCAGTCCTGGAACATTGTGGCCCACCAGCTCAGAACACAGAGTATACCCGTCAATCAACAACACACACACACACACACACACACACACACACTGATCACATCGTTCCCTGCCGGACTCTCCTCAAATGTTTCCATAAATGAGTCCCATTTGAGTAATTTTTTACCCCTTTTTCTCCATGTTCAACCTTAAGAAATAAGCACTGAAGATCTCCTTAGTGTTTAAAAGCAACAAGGTCACTTTGCATAATTTCTTTTTCTTTTTGTTTTGCTTATGTGACATTGAAAAGTGAAATCACTTCATTATTTCAGTTTGTTTCCTTATGATGATTTGGGAAACTTTTACTTGCAGATACCTATATTGATATTTGAGAGTTTCAAAAATACATGTGTTCTTTGGTTGAAAAACTATGCAATGGTGATACTGTATATAAGTTACCTCAAATATATCTTTGGCTTTTCTGTACTGCACTTTGTTATTTATAAGTCGACACACACGCAAATTCTGATCCATCTGCAATAACCAAAACTGTGTCAGATATATTGGCCGAGCTGATTTATGAGCCTGTCTTTACAACAAACGTTAGGAGAAGATTCTGTCCATAAGTAATAAATAGGAAAGGGTTTGTCACAAGTGAATGAAATATTTAGGTTTGCCAAAACAATAAAAACAGGTTACATGCCAAGATTTTAAATATGAGATATAAACCACAAATCTACATGATGATGCACAGTCATAAACTCACAGTTGCACAATATAATTCTGTTTAGACTCAGTAGGTCGTTGTGGTCCATGTAAATCAATTATTATTGAGGAAAAGCAAGATGTCCACTGGCAACAGTACCATTAGAGACACATAATAATGATCTTGTCATTACTTGGATTAGTTTACATTAAAAAAAAAATATGCCCATTGGATTGATTCCTACACTCATGATATTGGTTAAAACTTGCAATGCTATTACGTTTTGAAAGAACTTTAGGGTTAAATAAATGAGGATTCAAGTATTCAAGCGTTTTGCCAACTTGGAGAACAAGAGCTACTGTATATTTTGAACCTAGCGGATGTTTTAAATGGTTAACATGCTATGATTAACACAGCTCATCTTAAAATTTATGTTGAAATGTGGCTCTTGTGCACGTACGTGTGTATAGAAAGTAAATTCCATGCAACCCAACAGAAATCCCAAAACTATCATTTACAGGGAGACTGACAATGGTCAGTGGGACCCAAATCCCATTAAAGAGCCATCAAGTCTGGTGAAGAGGACGAGGAGGAGGGGAGGCAACTCAGTTTCATTCTTGTACTTAGGCAGCCCGCTTGCTACGAGCTGAAAGACTTTTATATGCTTTTACCCAACCGAACACCACTCATCACACTCTGTTCAGTTCTCTTTACATCTCAAAGTCCAATTCTATGTCCCTTCACACCCTCTCTCATCATATAATTTTCCTTTCAACTCCGTGTCATTCTCCAGGGCTCTTGGACTTTCAATCCGTCTCATTTTCACACTTTCTTTTATGCCAAAACACTCGCAAAATGTTCTCTTCACTGTGACCGCAGATGGAGTTGTGATCATGAATGAGCAGAATGTGCCAAAGTAATTTTAGCATTTTTTATTTTTACATTTCAGAATTTAGTTTGGACTAAACTCTGTCTAAACATCTGTGGTGTGAACGCATACGTGTGTTCACTTAAAGCACTTTAAGGTACTCCTGTACCTCGCTGCTCAGAGGTGCTCACACACGTGCACAATGCTTGCATGTGTGTGCACAATCCTCCACTTGAAATATTTCATACATTTACTGTTCTTTTTGACCATTCACCATCATATTATCTACACCCATCTCTTCAACGTTCTATGATGTTGTTCTATAAAAATGCCATGGTTTTAACTAACAGAGAGTTCTATTTTTGAACACTAAGAGAGCGTCACAGCTTCCATTCTAGTACTCCTGATGATCTGATATTTTCTAATTAGTGTGAAGCTGTGTGGTGTCATGTTTTTATTTTTATTTCCCCAGATCTGATATGGACCACCTGAGTATGTGTTACGAAAGAGGAGCCCAAGACATGCGAGCTATATTTAATGTGTACATGAACACTCTTGTTTATTCTGAAACAATTATTTATCAGTCAGAACGTGTCCAGAAAAGTTATAGGAATACTTTTTGAAAAATACACTTTACACTTTACTTTAACTCAATCTGTCTGTAAATGTCAAACTATTCCTATATAGTAGAGAGAATACTGAGAGTGCCTTCTATATTAGCAGGAGTGGAAGCAGTGTGTGTGTGTGTGTGTGTGTGTGTGTGTGTGTCACACTCCTCTTAGATGTCATGCTTGATCACTTTGTGATGAATAGCAGTCAGGGCTGTTCAAATGCTTACCCACTGTGCATTGCATGTAAGCCCAGTAACGAGCTTCAAGGGCTCCAAACAAATTCACAGCTTGATTTACCACTGAGAACACATGCAGGTGGACACACATACTCATACAGGTATTAGGTCTAATAAACAAACAAGATGTTCAAGTACAGACATCATCACCTTCAGAAGGACTAAATGCTGTATAATAAATTATTAATAGGCCTAGTTATTATAAGTGCAGGGGAAAAATGCGAGTCTACAATTCCTTGACCACTGAGAAAACTCCATCTGCTGCTAATGATCAAGTAAAGCTCCAAATGGACTTTGGGGAGAGAGTGTTTTATCAACTGCTGTTTACACGGTCAAGAATACATTCTAACTGGACTGGAGCACACAGACTTTAACTGTGCAAAACAGAATAAGGTTTCAACAATACTGTGTCTTCATCAGAGTCAGAGTGGACAAAGACATGAGGCAAACAACATATATAGTCATCCTAGACAGGTTTACAATTAAAGCACTAAGTACCTGTTTCAAGTGGATATTGCTTGTAGATGCGCCAAAAACCCTGTAATTTTACACTGTAGATTTTTTGCTTTTGCTAAAGCCAAGCATCGAGTTTAAGATTAATAACCGATAAACTTTAAAATGTCAATGAACGCTTTAATGCCGCCGTGTTTTTCTTTTGTTTCCTTGGCTGCACATCACACAGTGTTCTGTGCGTTCACCTAATGCAATTTCTGTGTCCTTTATTGCTGTTCTTCTTCTTCACTCAATTGCTCAGTTGTTCCAGTATAATGCATAAATGCACAAAATTGTAAGAGCAGCATCGCTGCGAAACACAGTAAATCATATAGGCTACTGGTTTAAAGACAGGTTTAGGTGTGTGTTGTCTGTACTGAATGTCTGTATCAAAGGACGACGAATAGAACAGTAACAAAGAGTCTGTGTGTGTGTGTGTGTTAGTTAGTGTTCATGAATCTAACGGCTTAGTGTAGGAGTGCAGGTGAATGGTTTATACCACACAGGGAGGTGGTGAATGGCGGAATGAGAGAGTGAGCAAGCATAACTTAAATGAAAAGGTCAGGATGGGTGAAGGCAGCTTTGATGGGAATCCCCACTGGGTTTGTGTGTGTGTGTGTGTGTGTGTGTGTGTGTGTGTGTGTGTGTGTGTGTGTGTGGTAGCAGCAGGGCCACTACTGTGCTATTTTTAGCCGTGCTGGTTGAAGTTTGACTTCATCATCAGGGACAAAGGACAGTCAATTTCCCTGCCTCCTCCTCTTTCCTTTCTCTTTGTCTTCCTCTGCTCTCCATGTGGGTTTATGTCCTTGTTCTTGTAGCAGCAAAATATCTTATTCCCTACTATTAGATATGTTTTTCTGTAATAACCTGTTTTCCTTCCTTCCAATCTATGTACACTATGTACTTAGTGTACATAGATAATTTCTGTCATGGGTCATCTCTGTCGTAAGGTACATTGGGATCTTGTTTGGGTTTGATTACTAAAGGACAACTTGTTTGGGGTGTTAGGAGAACAGTCTGCCTTGTGTTCTCATCCTTACCATATACCATGTATTGTTATAAGTTATAAATATGTGACTGCATCTACCCTTTGGGGTCAGACTCTTCATATGCAGCTTGGCATATGATCTCTGTCCTTTGAACTGAAATAAGATTAACTCTGTACTCCTTAGCGTTTAGTTTTAAAGGTTTCCTTCCCTTCCTTCTTCCTCTTACTAATGCATAAGTAAATTTTTTAGGGTTCAACATGGTAAACCTAAATCGAATGCAGCCATCATTAATGCTGTTAATTACACCAGTGCTCTTTCTGCTCTACACAAGCCTTCTACACATGCCCTTCTACAGTCTAAAATGTTACAGCAGGGTGAACACAGTTCAAATTAATTTAATTGGGCAAGTTTGATTTGGCGAACACGTACAATCATATTAACCATTGTACTGATTTATCTTACCCATAATTCATAATGATCTGTGCTATGACACCTCTGTGAAAAGGTCTTGGTGAAAAGCTGTACTGTTATGTTTGTACAGTTTCTGATTTAACTTGCCTTGACAGTGCAGTTCATCCTTTAAATGTTCATGGGATCTTTAGGAGATGTCACACCTTGGAATCACCCAATGTTTAAAAACCAAAATTCAAATCAGAGTATAGCATTGAAATGCTTACTACACCAACTGAGGACCACTTTGAGACAGAGTCTGTTCAGTAACTAATTGGACCGGCTGTGCAAACACCTGCAGGACAGGGTTACTTTTGGACTTAGTTGGAGACCACTGCAGTGGCTGACCGCTTTCAGCCCAAGTAAGATGAAAAACTGCCCATCCCTTTAGAAACAAATAATTGCATTGCATTTACATCCTGTTGAATAGATGGTTGCAATGAGAAAGATTTCCATTCAGAACTTTGGATTTCCACTGTTACTGATATAGTGTAATTAGTTAAAATTCCATAAGACATTAAGACAGCATTAGCTATGAAAAGTCCCGGGAAAAAGTCTTTCCCTCCTGACCCTCCTCTGACACTGACCATGACATTGCATTACTGATGCAATGTACTTGTAAATGGCATGCTGGGCTATTGCATAATGACAGTTCAGATAGTGTGTAATTCTACACGCACTAATGATTCTCAAAGTAAGACGACAGAGCCGGCCAGTCAGCTGAGATTGATTCCTCACCAGCTATGCTCACAATTGCTCCTCTGGCACCAAGGGC
Organism: Nannoperca obscura; assembly: GCA_036024295.1. Lineage (NCBI taxonomy): Eukaryota > Metazoa > Chordata > Actinopteri > Centrarchiformes > Percichthyidae > Nannoperca > Nannoperca obscura. The sequence continues at coordinate 33,204 of JAVQJL010068691.1, forward strand.
ATTATTTTAGCAAAAAAAGGTGAGTAAGGAAATTACAATTTTCATGTAAATTACCTCAATGTAAAACCCTATATTCACTTGCTGGACTTGCTGGCCAAGAAGCCCTAAGACCAACACTGGGATTTTTTTCCCCACCAAAATCCAAAGGTCAAGCAGAGGATGATTACAAAAGTAGAGGAAAAAACACTAAGGAGTCCCAACAACTAATCCCTATGGACATAAGCATTACTCAGCATTATGCATCCTTATCACAGCAAGCAGCAGTTGCAGCTTAGTCTAAATTAATTCAGCTGCTCTCCATCACTGGAATTTTTCCAGAGCTCCATAAACAGGACAGCACTAGGTGGGCGCAGGTGTACTGAAGCTGTGTCACAAATGGTGAGCTGTGTGGACACATGGAGATGATTGAAATGCAACCTCAGTAACTGACATCTACGTGTTCTTGAGATAGGAATCTAATTTGCAAATGCTCCGCTGAGGCTGTTGAGTGATGAATGAGACTATGGGCTCTATTTTTGTTGCAGCGCAAAAAGTGCAAGACCAAGACGCAACTGATATGTTGGTATTTCCCTGACTTTTAAATGTACTTGCCACTGAGACAAAAGGTGTTGATAATTTGGTGAAAATTGACACTTTGACATTAATCTGAGAGGGCCAAATAGACGACAGTTTTGATTAAATTTCATAGGGGTGGGTCAAGAAGAATTGTCAAGTTTATAAAGTAATGGAAATGGCTTAAACAAAGCTATTTCACTCAGAGTTTGGTTACCTAACTGTTGCACATTAATATAAGCAAATGCAATTCATTAATTACAACCTTATTTATGGTCAGTGTGCCACATTTCCATTCAGTGTGTGCATGATTAAAGACGTGAGTGGACGTTTATACTCACCACCCACAAACATTCATTCACCTTAGTGAAAAATCATGTGCCTTTGCCATCTTATCCGTAATACCTCATACTTGCATGACGCCATGCTGAACCTTCCAGACAGCAATATTATCGACTACTAATGTGACAGACGACTAGTAATCACCACACCCTTCCAATATGTATTCCACTTTACCCAAACCCTGATGCATACAGTGCTGCCCTTCTACAAACAAACATAGTAGATATGCTTGGATACACTTGCGCTGACCTGACCTGGCTCTTTGCCTAGGGCTCTGTAAGCATGTGCGTGTGTGACACCAAAACGAGGGAGATCTCAAAGAGCTGAAACTCTCTAAGGAATGTGTTCCGAGTCAAACTGCCCATTTCCCCAAATAGATTTTATTCAGTTAAAAATATTTATTGTCCTCAAGTGTGTCAAACTGTTTACTGAGGGTTTGGTCACCTGCAGTTAATTCTAGTTTATTTGATATGGACCACAGTGTAACTTCACTGTTTTTGTACTCAGTTCATTCACAGTCACACTGCCTAGTTATTGTAAACCCGTGTTTATATAAATAACGTAACATACACTCAAGCAGAAAATGTATAGGATAGAAATTCGGCAACCTGTCGTCTTGCCAGGTTAGAGATTCTGGCATCAAAAGGTGAGATCAAAACAATTCTGACTGTAGTTGCTCAAACTTAAACTAAACCCAATGATCTGAGTTGGCATCACTCTGTCATTTATAATATCGTGGTGTTCACACCAGGTAGGAACACAAAGAAATAACTAAGCATCAGTCCAGAGTGCTGTTTACCCACAATTGTATTGTGCTAAGGGACTGCTGGCTGCTGTTCATGCTGCAACACTGGACTCGTAACACCCATAAAAACCCTGTGGTGTGGATTGGATTAGGTTTTACTTAAAATGAATGCATTGCGGTTCTCTTGGATGAGGAGTGGGTGCTGTGTGTTGCCATGAAACGCCACCTGAGTTTAAATGCCAACAGCTATTCCAGCTCCAGAGTACAAATAAACTGCTACACAGATTACTGATGTGAGCACAATTCGTCAGTTTTAGTATTGCCGATTTAGCTCCTGAAAACAACTGCTGGAAACAATTCTCTTTGGATATGTTCAGTCTAATTATATGTGTCTGCTGTTGCAAATGAGTGATGTGTGCTGATCTAAGAGCTGCCCTCCATGCTTTATAGGCTTGTGTAACTTTGTACAAATGTGTCCCTGATGCCACATCTATGCAGCTATGTAGTTGACCGATAAGGAAAAAATGCCACTGCGCACTTGTTAGAGCAAATTCACTCACACATTCGAACACACACACACAGCCACAGTCACAAGGACTTTGTGGCGCTACCAAGGCAACCAAAACACAAGAGCTAATTATAGTTATAGCTGTAGACTCTGGGACACAAACTCAAACCCAGTCACACTCACACTGACAAACACACTGAGCAGCTAGGCAATTTATCTTCGGTGAACTGTCAATGAATCCTTACAGGTTTATCTCAACGGACATCGTGCTAAGGTAAAGATTAACCCTCTTTTCATTAAGAGCACTGATGAGATGAATCCAGATAACAATTGTTCATGCTTAATATGAATTGCCTGTCATACAGGAGATGTGAATCAGAGTCAGACATTTAGGTGGACTTTAGCCCTGAAAAAAAACACAGCCCTCTAATGCAGAATGGGGCCAGTCCAGTGACACAGCGAGGGTGCCAACACACATGGGTCCGTGGGAAAAAATTTCAACGTCACCGGCTGTGGTGGCAAATCAAATGTATGCAAGGCACACGAGGCACAATCCTGGAAGATTACTTTGTAACATGAACGCCGCATTTCTACTGTTTAACCTCGCGATCATCTTGATGAAAGATGGCATAATTGCCACTGTGATAACTTTCCTAAGTGCAGTGCCCCCGTTCAAATGAATGGGAGAACCGGAGTCTTCACCGCAGTGCCCGATTACATGTGAATGTAGCCTTACTCAAGCTGCAACATGACATACAGCAGCCCTTGGCATTTTTGTAAAGCAGAGCTGTTTTTTGTCTGAACGCCTGCTTGGAAAAAATTTGTGAGATGTGAGATGCCAAACTAAAGTGTCTTTTACTGTTGTGGAATCAGATAGTGATAACCCACGTTATATATACACACACCACAAAATACTATCGAAGCAGTGTTTTTTCTATTGAAAGGCTGAATAATGTAAACATATGTCCAGGCTTTCTGCAGATTTCAGTGTGTGAAGAAGCCGATGTCTAAATATGCCGGAGAAAATAAAACACACATTAAACCACTTAACTGACAGAACAAACAGTACTCTATATCGTACAACAGACAAGAAACAATTTCACTAATCCGTCTTCTGCTGCTGAACTCACAGAAGTATCCCCTTCGGTGCTGCACCAAAAATCATACTACTCTGTGGTTTGTGCTCTGAATCTCGTCACAGAGAAGAGATAATGTAAAAGAAGCTGAAAACAAAGATTAAATATATAATTAAAGCTGCAAGATGCATTGACGGGCCCTCGCACATCTTCCCATCATAGATAAAATAATTCCATACACTAAAACACTTGTTGAAGTGTTTTTCAGAGTGTGTTGGATGAATGAGAAGGAAACATAGTGAGAGTTTTCTATCTATGTCCTATGCATGTTTGATAGAGTGCAGAGCTCAGCACCATACAAATAGGGTCTTTGCACGAGTTCATGCTCGGGCCATAATGATCTATTCTGTCTATTCTGTCTCTGCCTCAGTTGGTATGCACCTCAGCACTTGTCACTAATCTCGACAACTTGTCTACTTTGAAATAGTTTCTAGCCTGAGGTTGAGGTAACAAAACATATTCATGCATTTTCTATTATTCTACAGTGGGATGCATCAGCTAGATGATAGGGTCTGTTAGCGAGACAACAACAGATCAGAAAGGTTAAGGGTTAAGACTTTACATGGTTATGACTGTTAGGAAAAAATGTATTAATAAAAATTTGAAAAACAGACTTATACTGTTTGAGAAAGTATCTACATTAACCATTTTAGTGTGATCATATGTTGATACAAAAAATACTGTAAGCATAAGCAATTCTGTACACACACACATGCAGGCACAAGCAAACTGCACACTCTTCGTCTCCGTCACACAAAGACAGATGCACATACACATGTCAAGTGCTTACAGCAATGAGCTGCTGCATTATGTCCTCTGCAGATGCTCTCCAAAAAAAAAATATAAGGGGCAGCAGCAAGGAATGTGAAAGTCTATCTCACATGTACACATACACACACACACACACACACATATACACACACACACACACACACACACAATTAACTTCTGGGCGCAGTAATAAAAAAAAAAGAAAAAGAAAAGGAATGACGTACTTTACATGACACAGTTGGTTGGCTGGAGGCTCAATGATATGCAGATGTCAGCATTTCCAACAAGGAAGTAAGTGTGTTTGTGTGTCCTCGTGTGTGTACAACATTCCAGGGCCAACCCCTTGGGCTGTAAACACACTTCAGTACCTTGGACAGCTACAGTTTCCTCACAGATGGAAAGTGGGGGCAGTTATTAATAACCTGCTTTGACACTGCATTAACTTCTTACGTGTATATGAACCACCATTCACATGATGGCACTCTTCAAACCCTAATCTGTTTTGTATGTTTAAATGCTGCATGTGCTGTGCCAGACTACAAAACCTGCTCCAACAATTACTTGTGAGAGGTAAATCTACAGTCTACACATTCATGTATCCACACATGCTGCTGACACAATACGCTGCTCAACACAAATACACATTTCTGCATTACTGAATCAATTTGATTGCAGTACTATTATCAGATGACCTCCGAGTTCACTGACAACCAGCAGGTAATTTGTTCTAGATTTGACACGGCAGCTGCACAGTGGATTACAATTGTGGATGGATTGATAATAATTAAAATTACAGAGCTTGCCACTGTGAATTTAATCCTGTTTAAATTGGACTCAAGCCTGGCAGACTCCTGATAGGCAAAGAGTGCAGCTAAACAGCTGCTGGCAAAAAAGTGGAAATGTGAATCCTCTGGCTGCAGAATGATTGCACATGTGCTAAGTGAAGTGTAGCTATGCGGTTTGAATAAGGGATTAAATGAGTAAATGGATTGTACACTAGAATATGAACATGCATAAATGGATAACTTAAACTAATGTTAAATTATATTGATTTTCAGGATCCCCAAGAGATCAGAATGCAGTGTAGCCATAAGACTAATGGTGTTTTCACTTTACTTCCTTTTGCGATATGGTACTATTTCTCCTTCCATCTACATATATTACCCACTGCTGAATGCAACAGGGTGATGAAAAGCATTCTGGGAAATGTAGGAAAAACTAATTGAAGGCAAGATGTGAGAATATACACTGAACAGCACAAATTGAGGCTATCTAAAAGTGTAAGACCCGTGGAGATTAAGAAATTAGACTCAGGTTTCTCTGTGTAAACCCAACATACACAGTTGTAAAAATACACTTCCACTGCGCAGCTCTGTGAATGTAGGCACAGAATCTGTGTTGTGTGTAAAGAGCAGGAGGTTGTTTAAATATAGGTCTGCATGTATGATACAGCTTTGATGTTCACCGTGGAACTTAACAAGGAAATGTCTGAAGTCATCGCATTGAGAGAGGGGGGAAAAAAACTGGTGGGGTCTCTGGGAGACAGTGGGTCAAATGGAGATAAAGTTCCCACAGACAGAAACACACAGATGGACAGACCCAGACACACAGCAGCACACAGGAATGGCACAAACATTTTGTTAAACCGCAGAAGGTGTTTTTAAAATAAAACATTTCTTCCCTAATCTTCACTTTTCTATGAATCCCAGCACTGCGTTATTAAAATGCTTAAAGCAAGGTTATTATATTTACCAGGGGAAAAGAGTTCATTAATTAAACAATATCCAAAAATAAAACTAGAGCTGTTTCAACTCTAAATAAAGTTATTAGTGAAAACCAATGCCAATCTCCAACATTATTAAACTAGGTCCTGCAGCCATTTGCAGCCAATACTGAATAAATAAGAAATCCTTTTCTATCCATTTGTAAATCTTCAACCATAAGTTCAGCGCATTAGTGCCAAAATCTGTCAAATAAAGGAATCGGTTTTGTGTTCAGACATGCATAAACCTTTACTGCATCATTACGTAAGCATATTATAAAATACAATTAGCTGTCCATCAACGACTGAAACAGGATCGCTGTGTTTTCTGCAAAAAAATTTGTTCATGCACACTTCCCTTTGGATGGGACTGACTGAGTTCATATTCCATTGAGGGCAGACAAACATCTTTCTTCATATAATTGATTAAGGTTTGGTGATTTGACAAAATACATCATGCCATGCAGGTTATTTAATGGTAGCTATCCCTATAACATCTCTGGATGTGTGAAGGCATTGGGCAGTGATGTAAACCATGGGGAGTACTGCTTTATGACAGTACTGTGTGTTTAATATGATTTTTGCATGTGTGTGATGAAGTACCTTGGTATATCAGGTATTCAATTTCCTTGATTAGCCAAAAAAAACTGAAAACAATCCAAACATTATTTTCTTAGATTCATGATGGTTATTGATATTCTATGATTGCAAGTGATTTCTTTATGAAATGGAAAAACAACCAAATTGCAAATACAATGCTTGACAATGTGAAAATGAAAAATGTGAATAAGTTGCTTTTTTCTTCTCACCATTGCAAAGTGAAAGGGGATGGCCACACAGAAAGAAGCAGAGGAAAAAAGGAGCCGAGAAGGATCCAACTCAAGTGTTCTTTCTGGAATTTCTCCAACCCACATACACACACACACACCCAGAGAGAGAAGACCACCCGCCGGGCCCATTACAAACTTTTGAACAACAAACCCTCTGACCCATTGCTTGGGCAACAGAGCCACAAAGACATTAGACAGCACAAACAAATCAACCAAAGAGTAAGGGGGGAAATAAGGCCTGAAAACCCAGGAACAGTGGAAGCATAGAAATGAGCTCAGCTGGCACTGTATCAATATGGGAATCATAGCTTTTCTAAATCGCCCCTCTTGCTTTCTGTTGGAGCTTTCTGGCAAGCAAAGAATGGGCTTGATTTTCCAGGAACTGGCTAATTGGACTCGTGATCGCGATTGCCATGGTAATGGTGATGGTGAAGGTCAGAGGTTAGGAGAGGTACCGCAAAGCATGTCTGTCCATCAAAGAGAGGATGCAGAGAAATGTGTTACCAGGCAGTAGCTTTTGGACATTTTTTTGGCACCATTACCTTGAACAGGAATAAATAGAAATAAAAAGAACTGTGAAACAAAAAGTATGCACGCTGCTGCAGGCGCACACACACACAACCCTTTCAGCAACCTAATAAATGATAGTCAGCTGGGTTACGATATGTCAGGAATGCTGGGCAACAAGCTAATTTTGTCACATTAACTCTCCCCTTCTCTCTTTTCCAGATTCCTCAGTTCTGACTGGGCTGATTGTTAGTGGCCTCTACCCTAACAGGCTACTTATAGGTACGTGTTTGTCTGTATGTTTTGGGTTCAACTACATGAATCCCCATTATATCCACATCCTCTAGTCTACGTTTTTTTGATCTGGGATTTGGGTCATTTTCCATCAAATGTCACAGTGTGATACTGTGAAAAACACCACAGCAATGTTCATGGCTCCCAGAGTCTTCATTCAGCTCAAGAAAGTTCATATTTTAAAGCACTGCATCAGCTGAAAACGGCACTGATCATCCATAATCCATTAGCACTAGCAAAATCGTTTAATTGAACAGAGTGGCTTGTCAGTTTTCATTCGCAGTAGTAAACTACTACTAATCACAAACTGTATCTCCATTAAACAACTGACATTTGAAATGATGTCGAGAAAATAAAAGGCTTTGTGAATGTCAAAAGCAACCTTAAGGACAGCCTTTGATATTAGCAACCTGATACTGATCTCTATTGTGTTCGTTCATTGTAGCCATTCTAATGTTTCATCCCTAGACAATAACACAAAAAAGTAGTCCTTCCAACCTTAGGTGACATTGACATTATGCAAAATATTCTATGTTAGTCTCTCATGAACTCTGGGTGTTACTTAAAGACAAGTGAGCCCTTGGAGAGTTTCAAGTGAGCAAATACATCAGAATTTGAGGAGAAAAAGAAAAAAAAAGAAAAACTACTATAACATGTTGATCTACAGTACCACTAGTTGTGTGTGATTTAGTGAGTTGACTCAGTCAGCCAAAGACTCAGTGCCATGCTGTGCACCACACAGGCCAAGTGACAGGACAGGCCGAGATCTGCAAAGGCTGTATGGCAGGCTGACACAGAGGAAAGTGTGTTATTAAAGCAGTAATGGGCTCTCCTTTACCTCACCACCTGCAGGTAGATCAATAGAGCCCTGCCTATTGAGTGTCCATTGCAGTGGCTCCCTGAGGGGAGGTGACTGTCTGAACATGTGTGAGCAAGAATGAGACAGACAGACTTTTTGGGTGTGTGTGTGTGTGTGTGTGTGTGTGTGTGTGTGTGTGTGTGTGTTTCAGATGTTTTGTACACATTTCTCTCAGCTGTCTTGGAGTGAAAACTTATTCAACAAGATCTCAGACATTTCCGTCATGACACTGCGAGACATTGCTCAGTACAGAGCCCCTTGGACATATTGCTAAGTAACAAAAAAAAAACTGTTTCCCAGTGTTTCCTAAATGATTCAAAGTGGATAGGCCACTGAAACTGCATTAAGACAATGTAACTCTGACATCCTCTAAACAGGGTTATTGGGAAAGAAATCCGATTCATGATCCACAGCAAAGCCTACATAGGTCTGATTGAACATTGCAAAATGGAATATCATGCAATTTGTTAGTAAAATAAAATGCTATGCTTCAACAAAAAGGCAACTATTGACACCGGAGACACATTCACATTTGAGTATAAATCAATAGACAAACTCCTTACACCTACATCAATCTAAACATGTGAAAGACGTCGCTCAAAGTGCCGGAGTCACTTTTCAGTTTGACAGAACAGTTTTGCCTGTTTTTATCCTTTTAGTTGATTGTTGTTATTCATTGTATTGTTAAGTTGCTTTCTTTAAGCTGACGCCAAACAAAGACAAAGTTAAGCTAACAGGAAACAATGTCGTTAAAAGTTTAAAAAAAAATTTTGGACCTACATTCTTGAGGTGGCCTGAATCACAACTCTAAATAAATGCTAATGTTGTTCCATATCTTCTGGATGTAAAAACAGGAAACTGTTTGCGATTAGCATTAGCCATAACTACTTGATAAAGGCGGTGGAATGGAAGCTGTGTATCTCTCAGCGTGTGTCGATATTTTGCTGCCCCCTATTGGCCAAAAATCGATTAAATCTGATAACTTTGCGCTCACACTCTTAAGGGCAGACTGTAGTGTAGTGTAACCCACCACAAAGAGTGACATTTCATCCATTGAAGGTGTGACTCTGCAATATAGCCCATATATAGTCTGTCAGACAGAGCAAGAGAAAGAAAGAAAAGGGGCACTGCCACCAAGCAGACAGCTACTGTAATAAATGGATTAAAATGGACTGCAATGGACTTATGTAGCTAAACAGAACTGCATTACAGGTTGGCAGAAGTCAATTGTTTTTTTCTAAAAGGAGTGTAAGTTGATGTCTGAGAACAATTTGTCTGTGTGTGCGTCAGAAAGAAAGAGATCAAAAGAGAAAGCAGCAGAATGAGAGATGGAGGCACAAGGTGGTGTGGCCAGAAAGGCAGCCAAGACAAGACATTTCAGTCCTTGTAAATCCCTTGAAAGACATTTATTACTTAATGGTTGGCTCTCTTCAAAGCCAGTGGTAGCCTGGTATCATTTCTACAAAAGGAAACATTGATTTAGCTCATCCCAAGTGGAAAAAAAGATTTGAATCTTTTTGAAAAACTATCTTTGGAGATGTGGAGCTATGTTTATGACCAGTTCAAATAAGGATAGGCAGAATGAGTCGAGCAAAAGACTTGAGCGACTGCATTAAGATTGCTAAGCTAGCAACCATGCTGGATGTTATGCTGCTCCAATTCTGGTAACCAAGTGTTGCGCTGAAGAAGTTAACCTTTTCCCACAGAAGCAAGGACAACAGTAACAAGTAAAAACCTGAAAGCTTGAAAACTAGAAAAAAAAGGAACATCCTTAGCATCTTCCAGTATCTTGGGATTTTCAGCCACTGGAAAAGTATGCTGATTGACATAAAAGGCTTATGTCTGAATTGTCTGAATGTCCTTGACCTTCTGTCTGTCTGCATTTCTGTGGCTAAAGGAAAACTAACCGTGTTTCCATAACAGTGCTGCTAACACGGACCACAGGTCCAAGGCCAACACACACAGCCAGAAAGGAGGCAGAACATAAGAAGGTGAGTTGTCAAAATAACATAGATGGAACAAACTGGAATATAACAGATGGAACAAAAACCACCTCCAACGTTGGGGAAGAGGTGAAGGTGGTGGAGGACTACAGATACCTGGGTGTCCATCTTGACAACAGACTTGACTGGAAGTGCAACACTGAGGCTTTCTGCAGAAAGGGACAGAGCAGACTTTACTTCTTGAGGAAGCTCAGGTCCTTTTTGTCAGTGACACTAAGAGGCTAAACAAGCTGACTAGGAGGGCTGGTTCTGTGCTGGGGACTGCTCTGGAACCCCTGGAGGTGGCTATCACAAATTTCTAATCAGCCAATCACATGGCAGCAACTCGATGCATTTAGGCATGTAGACGTGGTCAAGACGATCGGCTGAAGTTCAAACTGAGAATAAGAATGGGGAAGAAAGGGGATTTAAGTGACTTTGAACGTTGCATGGTTGTTGGTGCCAGATGGGCTGGTCTGAGTTTTTTCAGAAACTGCTGATCTACTGTGATTTTCTCGCACAACCATCTCTAGGGTTTATATAGAATGGTCTGAAAAGAGAAAATAGCGAGAGGGCGGCAGTTCTGTGGACAAAAATGCCTTGTTGATGCCAGAGGTGAGAGGAGACCAGACTGGTTCGAGCTGATGGAAAGGCAGCAGTAACTCAAATAACCACTTGTTACAACCGAGGTATGCCGAAGAGCATCTCTGAAGGTACAACACATCGAACCTTGCAGCAGCAGAAGGCCACACGGGGTGCAACCCCTGTCAGCTAAGAAAATGATTCACACAGGATCACCAAAATTGGACAAAAGCAGATTGGAAAATTCAGAAATCTCAATTTCTGCTGCGACATTCGGATGGTAGGGTCAGAATTTGGTGTAAAGAACATGAAAGCATGGATCCATCCTGCCTTCTTACCAACGGTTCAGGCTAGTTTTGTTGGTGTAATGGTGTGTGGGATATTATCTTGGCACACTTTGGGCCCTTTAGTACCAACTGAGCATTGTTTAAACACCACAGTGAATATATAAAAACAAATGGTGCTACCGCTCTCACATGCACATACATACAAAGGCTTTTCACCACTAAAGGCAGATACATGTATGTGCCCATACCCATGTGTGCCCATAACAGATTTTCCATGACACTGAACCAATTTGTGGCTTCATAAATCTGATCGTAAATTTAAAGGGTGCTTATAGGGCCTGTTTTAGTTTTGTGCTGCACAACTGCAGCCAGATGACCACAAACACACATAAACAATTATTGCTGAAGGCATGTTTTTTATGTCTCCAACTTTCATTTAGTTTTTTTGTGTAATGGACAGGAGCTACTGATGTGGTGAATAAAACCTCTTGTGTTTTTTAGCAGACCCAAAGCTAAACCTTGTTTACCCTACTGCTTATTATTATTTTTGTTCAGAACTTTCAAAAATCACTTCCCCTTTCTCAAAACCTAGTACCTGCAAGATTGTCTCGTGTCAAATGTTGTGTCAAAAAAAGTCTTAACGTGCCAACTGTGTGGATTTAAATCTCTGAAAACTGAACCATTTAAGACTTTAAAGATAAAGGAGTTGGTACTTTTTCCACAAAAACAAAAAAATGTGTACTGTGTTATATACTGTCTTTGAGGCCAACATTCTTTTTGGCACCACGTCTGCTTTCTACAAATTACTTCCTCCCAGCTGTCAACGTTGTCAGAATGGCTGTAACTCATTTCTTCCGTCTCACACCCCCCCACCCCCATCTTTCTTCCCCCTGCCCAAATTCCTCTCTCCGTTCTCTCTTCCTTCTTTCCTTCCTTCTCCACATCTCTTCACTCGGAGCACTAAAGCCAACAAGTGAAAGAAGGGGGAAGGTAAACAAACGGAGAAGGGAACTTGACGTTCAGCCTCAGCATATGGTTCAGCCCTCTGGACCGGTTCCCACTTCCCTGACCAGCTGCTTGCGTCATCAATTTGCAAACAGGCTGCAAATGTGCTTTTCACACACACACACACACACACACACACACACACACACACACCCCCCATGACTAGGGTCAATCCCAGAAACAGCCACAAGGTTAATACTAATCCATCTAGCTGACTACGTAACGTTATCTCGGCATTCAAGTTGGACAGAAAACTCTAAATGCTTAGTGAGCAGCATACACACAAAGCAAAGGAATTTATAGAATAGTATATAATGCTATAATATTGTAAAAAAAAAAAAAGATCAACTGACATTTAAGTAAACAATAAAAGTTGAGTTTTTATGTTTTCAACAGATTAAAAAAAGAAAGAGAAAGAAAGAAAAGTCTATGAGCTCTTGAGCTCCAGATGGAGTGCCAAGTGTGATCAACTTCACAGTAACAGCAAAACGAGGGAATGCAAAATGTCCTTTATTAAGGCCTCTTGAGTGAAGCTTTCAGAAATATGCACCTCAGTCCACTTTTGCCTCCCACTGACGTCAAAGCCCTATTAAGGCCAAATCAGCCCAGCAGCAGTGCCTCTCTTCTCCTCCTCTTTGTTTCGAGGAAATCACTCAGCTTTTTCCAAAATATCTGCACTGTTGTTTCTTGGCCAGCGTGTGGGGATCGGGGTGTGTGTGTGTGTGCGATTACATCACTAGGGGTGGAGAGGGTGAAGGAAGTTGGAAGGAGAGAATGTTTGGAGTTAGACAGAGACAAGACAGAGCCATATCTTATTAATTACCCAGCAAAACATTCCTGCCTCGGAGAAAGGTTAAATGCTGGCTTGTCTCAGTTTTACTACCGTCTCCTTTTTTCTTTCCCTTTCTCTGTCAAAATGATTGAGGCGCTATTGTAGGCTACACGTATAACTTTAACTTCAACATAACCACATTCATTTCAGTTCAACATCAGTATCCTCACTATAAACACAAGAGGCCATCACTTTGATGATAAGCAGCCTATAAAGTACGTTTGATTTTCAGACCTGCCAACACTCAAAGTTTTATATAAAAGCCTCCCAGTGCCCTCTCGTCTTGTTGTTTCTCCTGGGAACCTCCCTCAAACTTTATTATGGATAATCGTCATACATGGATTCACATTTGTGAGTTTGTCTAATGTGGTCTCGTCAGGTCGTCTATGAAACACGCACAATCCACACACTACATCCAATTTCAACCCATCTGTCACCGCAACCTGGCAACCCACAACCCGATTCAAGGGGCGTGTGTGCAGCTGCTGTCCGCGCAGGCAAATGGGTCAGTGAACTTAACATTAGCTGTTATCAAAGGGCAGGACAGCATTCCACCTAAAATATGGAAATACTAAATAATCTATGCAAGCAATGGTGCTTTTATTAATTGCTTATGAATTTACCTTTTTGTTTGTAGAGGAAGATTTAGTTATTTCCTCTTTTAAAAGTTACACAGTCTCACTCCAACATAATCATATACAAGAATCATGCTTTGCCAATTTCAGCTGTGACCAGGCCTAAGCAACATGTTTATTGGAGGTAGTCTATACATGGTTAAACTGACTGTTCCTTGTCGTTATATTTTTTGCTTTGAGTAACTACTAATTACATCAATCGCAGTTCATTTGTAATTATACACTGATATTTTAAACCGTTTGTTTCATGAGTGAGCTTCAGTGTCTACGGAGGAAGCATTACATCAACATCTAATTGTCCATCTACCTAACAGAACACTCAAACATAGCCTAACAATGTTTTTTATGCGTGTTTCTTTTCCCCATCTGTATTCAGCCAATGCTGTCTCCTTTCTAGTTGTCAGTTTCCCACATTAAGCTTGCTGTGTCTTGCTTGTTAATGAGCCTTTTTGAATTCCAAATTCCAGAGTCAAAACCTTCAGTGTGACACTGCTGCAGCCCTAACCGCTAACCAGCATTAGCTGGCTTTGCTTAACAAAACTTGAAAAGATGCTCGTGATCCACTGATCCAAGCCGAAAAGAAGAAACGGCAAAACCAGTTTAACTAGAAACATACCCTCAAAGCCCAGCAACCATCATAGACTTTGTTTTAATTAATTTAACTCTGTGTTTCAAGTGTTTCCTTCTGTAACATCTGAACCTTTAGCAGACAGAGTCCTTCTTTCTTTACAGCAAAGCATGTGCACACACACACAAACGCACAGAGGAAAGTCTATGCAACTCGGAGGTAAAGATGAAAGGAAAAGCTAATTATTGAACAGGGAAATTAAGTACTTTTTCTTTTCTACACCTTTCGGTGTGTAAGTGGATATTGTACACTGTATTTGTGTGTATATTACATTATATGTGGGTCTCAATACATTTCTATGCAATGTTTTTCATAAAAAGGCACTACACATACCAGAAGAGGACTGATCATTGAATTCTGGGATTGTGGCACTGGGCTTTAAAAACAGAAAAAGCATGCGCACTGAGAAAAGAAATGTGTGTGGGAAGTTATCCGCGGTGTGTTAGCACTAAACAAACAGTACATTTTGGGTTTGAAAGCAACAAGCAAAAGAGTAAAAAAATAAGCACAGGGTGATCAATATGGGATGAATCATGTCAGTGACTCCATGCAGCCTGAAGAAGCTACAAGGAAAAAGCTCTAGAGTTTAAATCACAGAGACTTCAATCACCAAGAACCCTTACCTATAATCCTGAATCTGCTTGCTTCAGTACTAGTTTTGTCAGATTCTTCAGCTCCCTCCCCAGGTCCAGTTTAAATAAAAATGTGCATGTAGTCGTGTGGCCTGTTTGGTGCAAACATTACATATATTGGATTGTGTATCTAAGCTAATCTAAGCTTCAAATCCCCCCCCCTCTAGTGAAAAAATGTTTCCCCCTTATAAAAATGTTTCCTTAGTAATGGCAGCAGCACTTCTACAGTAGACAAATAACAGGATTAACAAAAATAGCCTCATATAAAAAGGAGAAAATTAAACAAATTGTAAGGGTAATTGTGATTTCTGGAATTTTTAAGGAGCTGTAAGGGGGCAGCCTGGCTTCACTGGAGCTTAGCAGGCTGCTTGTTAGGACCTCTTTAGGTCTATTTAAAGAGCTGGCACATCTGCCCCCTGTTTGCCTTTCCAGGGCTGTAAAACCTGAAAAGTGAAAGGAAGGTGGACCATGATAAAAGAGAGGGGAGATAGTCTTTATGAGATGCACACTTTTTCGTTTTTTCCTTTTTCCCCCCTTTCCACTAGCTGGTACACTTAAGATGGCTGTCAAGAAACATTACACTGTTGTTATGGAAACTGAAACGCACACAGTAAGCACCTTAAAGCTGTATTATGCAATTTTCGCATGTCGGTGGCCCCAAATAGCATCTGTTTGAAATTTGAGGACTTTGATACTTAGAAATCAACTATAACACAACACGAGTCGACTGCACACGGTTATATTCACCAACCAAGCTGGCACTTGATGTTTTATATTGAAGGACACGAAAACATTTCCACAAAACATGGAAGTGTCTCCTTTTAAATGAACTTGATACATACATATTTCATTTTAAGAGGCAGATAAAATATTATACCAAAAACACAGATTCATGCCATGACACTGAACTGACACTACCTTAACATGTGTGTTGTGTTTTACTACGTACTGTATCAATTCTGCTTCTTGTCATATCTTAGTTACGATTCTTCATTACATTTTATTTCATTATTTGTGTATTATTGTGTAATTTAAGTAAATAATTGAGTTAAGTTATTTAATGAAAACTATTAATATTTTCTTTCTTGGCATAGACATGTTGAATATTCTCTGTTTCTGGTCTGGGGTGTCTGTTTATGAGGGGCAGACAAGAACTAATAAGTCCACCACAAGAATGTAACAAGAATCCCTCTGTAGTTGGCAGTCTGTCATCAACACAGTGCTCCACTTTGTAGTGACAATTAGATTTCGTGTTGCCTCATATCACATATCACACTGTCTGCTATTTGGCATCAAATCCCAAGGTCATGGCTTTGATAATCACAAGTCAAATGCTCTGTAATATTTTTCTAGTAGACTGGCCTCTGCCCTCCAGAGGTCAATGAGTGCCCAGACGTTGAGAGTTAAAGTCTCTCACCAGTGTGTTGTCGAGTCAGAAAGGCTGGAATGGATCTGAGCGGGATCATAAATACTCTTGTGAGACTGACATTCATGTAGAATCACTTAATGGCTAAACACTTGTGTGCATTCACCAGCGTTTCTGATTGAAAACTTTGATTAGCTATGCTCAAAGTAAAAATTTGCATTATGACATGATCTGTGTGCTTTGTGTTTTTCTTTGTTTGTTGAGAGATACTTGACTTTCCTTTAACAAAGAATCTACCTCAGATTGCAATCCTTGTTACATAGCCAGGTGATTTTACTATTACAGCATGTCACAGGTCTATCCTAAAACTGCCATCACTACTTTGCAGGCTCTTGCCGCTGTGAAAAAAAAGGTCTGTGAGGTCTGTTGTCTGTGATTTGTAATCTAACACACACCCACACAAATTGTAATTTAATTGGAACATTTTCATAGTAGTTTCAGCAAAGTCTCCTAAATTGTATCCTTAAATTGTACAAAAAATAGTGGGAAAAGTGGAAAATAAACAGTTAAAAATAGTAATTACTAGTACGTTTAGCCTTAAATGGATCAAAGCTCACGTCAATATTGCTGGTTTCAATTTCTTATCAATTTTCTTTTTTTTTTATTACAATACTGCACAGAGAGGTAATGTGCTTATTGTCTGAAAAAAAATAAAACAGATTTTAATCCTTTCATATAAATTGACTGCCTAGAATCTTCAGTTGGTTATAACTCTCAGGTTATCTAAATTAATAGATAAGGACATCTCTGTTCTTGTTTCTCCAAACATTATTCCTCTCATCTCCTCTGTTCCCTGTGCACCATGTATAGCATGCACGCGCGCACACACACACACACACACACACACACACACATACACACAGAGACAGACACACACTTCCTCCAGTCAATACATCTTAGCAGGCATTTTAGCTCCCTAATTCTCTAAATCACACTACAAATCAGCCATGGTCAGGGCTGACTCAGTTGAAGTAAACTAAAATAGAGGAAAGTACACACACACATACACACAAACTAACACATGCACCAGTGAGGAAGAAAATTAATCCTCACCCTTATTTTTCAGAGAGCATGACCTACCTTTACTTTACAATCATGTGAGACAGTAATTCTGTCCTGACATCCTGACATCCTACCACACACACACACACACATACTTTTGTCCTATCACTCTCCAGCCAGCGGCCGAGACTGACTTAACATCAACCTTGACTGTGAAGCCATTAAGATAAGACGTGGAGTTTATTAGATTCATTTCAGCAGGCACTCAGTGAGTTGATGATCTGTGTGTTCCTTCATCCCCTCATGAGGAACATCTTTCCCAGGCTTGTAGAACACCGCTGTCCCTTGAAAACCTTGTGCCTACAAAGAACTCAACCTACTGGGAACGGAGACAAACTGGCTCATTTTCCAGCTGACACCAGCGCAGTTCTGAATCTGTGCAATTGCCCTAGAATGGCCATCATGGGAGTTACTCTGTATCTGTATGGTAGATAGTTCTACCTGAAAAAGAACTGCACTCCAACTGCTACTTTTAGTAAACACAGGATACACGGATGATAATGCGCCACACAAAAAATCAAACTGCATCCTCATCACTCGAAAGCCATGTGGTATTTCATGTCAAATCCAGATAAAAGCTGAGTGACAACAGCAGAACAGTGACTAAAAAGCTAATTTACTGCAGCTGTTGAATACTTTTCATACTTGCCGGTTTGAAAACACAACAATACACCTTGTGCTTCTGGTCAGAATATGAGCTGAAATATTTCAAATTAAAATAAACTTGTTCAAATGTCTTTAAAGATGTGTGCAGCATGACACGTGGATGTATTTGTTCTCCTGACTTATACATTACATACACTATACAGTTGCTGCTAAATATCTGTCTTTCTTTCCACCGTTTTGGTCCATATCTGAACATCTGTTGGATGCACTTACATGACATTTTGTACAGACAGAACATACAGATTGTTCTTCAAGCGTCACCAGCAGGTCAAAGTGTCACTTATCCTGTGCGATATCTCAGTATCTACTGGATGGATTGGCAAAACATTGGGTTCATGGTTCCCAGATGATGTATCCTTATCCTCTCTGGCCACACCAAGAGGTTGATCAATCTGATCTTGATGTTTAGTGCCAATTACAAAATATAGCATGCAAATATACATGCTTAACGTCAACAGGTTAGCATTGTTATTTTGAGGGTGTTAAGCGTGTCGACATTAGCATTTAGCTCAAAGCACTGTTGTGCCTAAGTACAGAGTGACTATTGATGAAACACAAACGCAGCAGTAACCAAAATATTATATATTGCCCATTAAACACAATGTAGGATGATAAATTCTCCAAGCAACATCGACCACCTGAGAGCAACAGATTAGTAACTTTGTTTTCCTGGAATATCAGCACAGCCTATTTACCCTGACATTATTGTGTCTAAGCGGAAACATCGAAACACACTGCAAGGAAGTGTTGGTGCTAAATCCCAGGCTTTAGGGAAGGTAAGACTCCATCATCTGCCTCATTATTTGACAGTTATCCTAGGGATGGTCTTACACTATAATCACTATAATCCACTCCGCTATGGGGGTAATGGTAGGGATGGATGGCACTGGTTACCATAGAAACGAGAGATGATAATGAAGTCAGCATATAGCTATCTATAGCCTGTCTAATTTGTGTGTCTGTGTGTGCAAGTGTGTGTGCATGTGTGGGCTGAGCCGATAGTTCTTCCAAAGATGCATTGCACCTGTGCGTGGGCTAGAGGCATAGCAGAACAGCATGATGACCAGAGTGTGCAAGTGTATTCTTATCCTGAGTGTAAAACTAATCTCTGTAACACACAGTGGAGAGAAAACCTTTCGAAACTTTCCAACAGCAAGTACAAAATAGATGCAATTATGAATCTTAATCACCAACTGCATTTTGTGCACACGGGGGAATTTACACAGCTAAGAACCTGACCGGCTTCAATTTAAGAGTCTTAGCAATTGAAAGAGCTTTGGAAAACCAACACACAAAACCATTTATTCACAAAAGATCTTTTAAAGCTCTTGGATTTACAGTGGTACTGGTAAACATCATTAATGTGTCTGTAAGAAAGCCAGTCTCCCTGACACAATATTAAAAAGCCACTCAGAAACCACTGGCTGTATCAATCCACAGATGACTTCCTTTCAACTCTTCAACCCTTCTTCATATTTCATGCAACTACTTCTACTGCTTTTCTCCCCCTCCGTCTACCTCTTTTCTTTCTCTCCCTCTTCCCATTTGCATGTATTTTACAGCAAGTGCCTCCCATGAAAGCATCTGCCTAACCTCCTCTCACCATCTCCATCTGTCTGCCCTCATCCTGTCTTGGTAAATCTCTGGTAAATCTTGCCTTCTCATTTCTCTACAGACTAATAATAAAAAATAAAAAAGACGAAAAGAAGGGAGGGAAGGGAGAAAAAGATGCACATGTTCCTTTTGGATTGCTCTGCTCTGCCTCCTCTCCTGCTGCACATGTATCATCTCTGAGTCTCTCTGTGGGGTTAACGCAAGGACTAGCAGCTACTGTACAAGTACAGGTTGTAAAAAGACATCAGCTCTGTGCCTGTGAACACGTACACATACACAAATACACATGCGCTATGCAAGTGCAACTACAGTAGGTGAGAAAGGACCGCCAGAACATTAAATTAAATTTGATCAGATGACAACTCATGCTTCATAGCCCGCAGTGGTAAACGCTAGTCAGAAATAAAGGCAAACAGTTAACAATACAGCCAAAGCCCTAATCAGTGTCAGAATACACAGTACATGGCTGGCAGCTGATAGTGTAGCCAAATAATAACAAGGCCACTTTAAAGCCATTTTCACGCTCAAGTGATAGCATTATCAATGCAACATTTACTGAAGTAATGGGGGTATTACAATCCTAAATCATGCTTTGAGCACCACAATGTGTTTATGTGGACCTTGCGATAATATTTATCCTTAGCCTCTTCAAAAGAAGGTCACATTCAGGGCTGACCAGAAGATTATAGGAAGTGTTTGATAAAAAAAAAGAAAAATTAAGACCATTTTGTACTATATCTTGTTATGTTCATGTGGTGCTGCATTCACAAAAATGTTGCTGTCAAATGCCAGTGTTTGCTGTATTTGGTCACTTTTGGACATTTAACAAACTCAGATGTAACTGTCAAGAGCAACCGACTATCTTTAGTCTAGGTATTGTGTACGTTGAGGCTTCTTGTTCACAAGATCATTTTGGTTGGTGGAGTGTGTTTTATATTCAGATGACCTTGAATAAATTAAAAACCAAAAGTGGAGACCAATAGACTTGGTTAACCTTCCAAATTAGAAAGCTAGTCCATAGCCTAAGGCAAACAGGCAAGTAGATTATACCAACGTCATTATAATGGCACGACTATTTTAAGCAATCAACCAAAATTGGAGCATTTCAGAAAGATCTTCTGTAAACGTAAACTATTGCAGAAGTATGTGGCTCACTACGTGGCCCTGAAAGATAGCTGCATTGTAATCACTCAGGCAACATTAGTTAGGCGACAGTACGTTCTCTGTTCTCAGTGTATTACTAGATGAGCAATCTGATATTGATACAGGGCTTTATGACATTGTGTCAACAGTATTTTCTGCCCTGCAGTGCTAAAAATACATTCAGGGACTACCTACAGAAGAAAACAAAACCCTCTACAAATAAAAGGAGTGCTCATAATCCCCCTTTCTAAACTATTTCTCTCCATCACAGCCAGAATCCAAATCCACTGCTGCTATGTTGGTTGCTTTTGTAATCTCTAACACTTCAGTCAGACAGAAAAGTGATGTTTACTCTGTTTATCCCATTAAACCCCCATCTTTTTGGCAGGAATCTGTTCAATAATTCATAAAACACAAAGGGGTGGTTGTGGCAGGACAAATAATAATGTGTGCATAAGACAGTTAAAGCTAGAGAGTCGTTGTGAGGGGCAGAACCCCACCAATCAGAGACCAATCAGAGATCAGAGTCATTTGTAAGGAATGTGACTCTGGCAATGTAAGACTATTATGAAAAAATGTTATTCACTTAGCCTTTAAAAAGGCAAAAAAAGTTGATGGCTTACTTCTCACAGAATGTAGATGAGGCTCCAATTCCTAAACTATAGAAACACATACCCAATTATTTTCCAAACACTTAACAAAACACGAGAAATAACTTTTAATCCTAACCCTAACTTCCTGTACAAACCAAACTAACTGTCCAAGAAGTCTATATAACCACGCTAGAAGCTCTGAGGTTAATATTCATGTTACACTATAGCATATGTCGTGGAAAAACTGCTTATGCTCATACGTGCTCGAACAAAAGACGCAAGAAACACTTACAGGTTGTTGATAAAGAAATATTGTACAATGGGAGACAATCAGAAATCATCAGCTATCTCAAAGAAAAGATAAAAGAATACATCTTTTATAGTATTCTGGAAAAAAAGAAACTGTTTTCTATTGGTCAGTATTACGTGGTTCGATAGAATTAAACCTATAGGAACTTTAAAAACACCCAAGTTCATGAAAGTTCATGACTAGAGACAAATACAAAACTGGAACTATTAGGTAATTAAAGTAACTACACAAGTGTATAATTACTAAATACTATTAAGTATAAAATCAAATGTTTATGAGTACATGATTAACATGTGAATAAAAGACAAGTTATAAGCTCACATCTATAAGAAAAGCAATACAGTAGTCACTTTGTGGGCAAAGTTCTACATTGTCAAAATTACACTAATTTATATCAGTCTAAGCTTTATTCTTTCAGCTCAGCTTTGCACTAAACTGATTTCTAGCATTAACCTGTTACCATGCAAGTCAACAATTAACCTAGTATTAACATGATGAAATTTTATATGTAACATTTAACATGTTAAATCACTGAAAATGTCTATATGCAGCAAGTTATGATGTAACGTGACGTAAGTGATTTACCCAGTATGCAGCAGCGCAGAAATAATTCGATAAATCAATTTGTCGATTGACAGAAAAGTCATTGGTAACAAATTTCATAATTGATTTATCGTATAAGTTTATGTTTGTTTCATGTATTAACTTGAAGGTTACAGTCTCCCCATCGTCTGCCGCCATTTTTTGTCACTTCAGTAGATGTTTAAATCGCATGCTTCATGAACGTCAACGTTTTATTCACGATGTCTGTACTGTCACATTATTGGGAGTCTCCCCTTGCGATTATCAATGCACATATAACATCCAACACGACTAAATGTGTTCTTTTCCCAAGGCTCCAAACTGTATCATTAATACAAAACATGTGTATCATATCACTACATCATCAACTTTACCCATCATCATTTCTGACGCTGTATTAGTTCCCCGGAAGCACAACTATGCTGCCATTGGCACTAACTTATCATTCCACACGTAATACATGAATTCCACATTAAAGCCCTCTGATAAACAACAAAGAAATGTGCGCAAATCCACTTGTAGGCACTTGCAAATGAATGTCTGTAATGTCAAGTGCTGTTAAGAGGCTGTGAAGCTTCATCTTTCACATCATTCCATTAACTCACCCTCATTTTCTATCCAGCCTCTCAGCCTTTTACCATATTTGTACATATTTGGGTTGCATTGATTTTATACAAAAGGTCCATTCACAATTACGTTAAAAGACCAAATATACAACCAATACTTTAAATTCCTTGCTCATGAGGAAGCACAACAAATAGTCAAGTGAAAAGCTGAAAAATATTCTATTCTCAGCATGCCGTTTCAGCCATTCCCAAGATACAGTGTAAGCAAGTGAACCCACACAGTAGCAACAGTAAGCAGTTTCAGTGGAGATGTCCACATTTAACACAGCAACAAGAGAGGCTTTGGTCTAAAGAATCAACTGCTTTGTCTCTATTTTCAGCCACACGTTACAGATTTAGCCGCCGACATCAGACTGTGGCTGCTGGTAGAAAACGGCTCTTATCCCTCCTGTGATGTGTCAGCGCAGTGGAGAGATGGTGGAAAGAAAGCCTCTTTTTCTCCATGGTGACACTAGGCAGTTGCATACAAAAACTTGGCTGAGGCAAATAAAATTGTAATCTTTGAAAAACGCTGCTATTATCCACAATGGATAAACCCAGGTAATGTGATTGTCAACCTAGGAGATATTTTAGGCCAATGCCCCTGAACAATTCATGTTGAAACTGTTCATGGGCATTGGCTAGGTCAGGGGTCGGCAACCTTTAACACCCAAAGAGCCATTTGGACCCAGTTTCCATGAAAAAGAAAACACTGGGAAAACACTGGGAAACCCATGAAGTGCTACAGAGAAATTTACATTTTATTTATGTAATGAACACATTTTGAACTCTGAAAAAAATCAGCTAGGGATTGAACCCAGGACCACATACATGTGAAGCATGCGCTGTACCACTGAGCTACACACACCTTATATCGCATACGGCTCCGAAGCCGCGGGTTGCCAACCCCTGGGCTAGGTGATACCTGATAGTTGTCAAAATTGATGTAATATTTTTTTAAGTGAAATATGACGCAAACTGTTACAGCATATCAATGTTTTATTCAGGAGAAAACACACAGGACAGAGCACCACAATCAAGCAACATTGAATCATCCCAATGAAAGCTGGCTGGTTTCAATTTCATGCCAAGTTAATTCCCAAAAAGCCATCATCAGGCTTTTACTCACTTTCAGTATGTTAGAACACAGTGTTACACTTCACCAGCACACTGAGCTCATCAATGGCCTCATCTCAGGAGCATCTCAGGACTGAAGTGGTGGATGCCGCTTTCGAGTGCAGGTAGCTGAAGAGCTGACAATGACGATGTGGCCCTGTGCATAGTGGTACTGTTAAATAATAGAAACATACCCACTTCTACTCAAAGTGTGGGTGTGCATAAGAGAGAGACAAACTGAATTTGTTCTACAGATAAGTGAGACAGCCACTCTCCAGAGTGTGACTGTCAGAAAGGCGCGACAATCTCATGTAGCTCTCGTGTTATGAAACAGACTTTCTGGTGATACAAGACACATACACAAGCACACTGACGCATACACACACACACACACACACACACACACACAGAAACAGCCATCTAGGAAATGAGAAAGGGCCTCATCCGTGGATAATGGTCCATCACAACCCATGATGCTTTCCTCCAGAGTAAATGGCAGTAAATGGGATGTTGATCGAATCACAGCATTGTCATGTATACCAGATGGCAAAAAGGCCCTGCACTTTACCATGACACCAAAGAAACAAACAGAGTCTAACGAGCCCCATTTTCTAAATAAAAACGCTAGAAAGGGGGAGGGACAGGGGGTCTAACCTGAAGAGAGAAAACAATATTCTGAATGAATGGGTTGCAGTGCTTGTGAAAAATAATATAGACATTGCGTGCCTTGGAGCTTTTATGTCATATTTAGGTTTGGCTGATGTTCTATTAGGGCTGCAATATGGTGTAATAATTAGGGAGAGCTAGAAGTTCAACCCCAAATCCAAGGGTGAAGCCCCTGGTTTGGCAAACATCCACCTAAATGACCATAACCCCTGACCTTCCTCTGTAAACAGCAACGAGAGAGGAGAGTTTCCCTACATCTCACTTTACACAACTTTAGATCACATTTCATTGCCTCACCCATTCTAAATCCCAGTACATCCAGCACTCCAAGGACACTGTCTTCTTTAATTACCTTGCCTACAAAAGAAAACTGTTGTTGTCTAGAAAGAAGCCTCGCTGCCCTCGCTGAGCTACAGCACGTTTGTTCTCACTGCTTTTCAGCTCTCCCAGCCCGCGGATACATGAAATTAACTGCTGGCGTCATGGAAACATGCTCTGGGATTGAACAATGGCAACCAATCTTGTTAAAGAGCCCTTATTAAAAGGGGGGTTTAACAAACCAGCAATCGCTGGGAAGTTTTTTTTTTCTCCAACATAAATGAAATAACCAGTGGAAAAGGCCACTACCTTCTGGTGCCTTTTGTGAATATTTTACACAAATATAAACCACTTAATGATGCCCCAAGACATGGAAGGTAGTGTTGCGTGAAATGGTTCAAATTGTCAATGTCATGCTTGATGGCCGATCCAATGTCTGTACACCATGAACACTTCTATGTGCAGCTATGACAGATAATCCCTTGTGTGCGAAAGCACAATATGACACAGCAGTACTAATCCTATTACAGTACTTCATGGGTCCACTACAACACAATACCACTACATCAGGTGTTGACTGCACAACACCAGCTGCTTTTAGATAAATGGTGTGTGTGTGTGTGTGTGTGTGTGTGTGTGTGTGTGTGTGTGTGTGTGTTTTCATATCTCAACACCGCCAGCTGTGCAGATGCAGGTGTGCAACTTGCACCAGACATTGTGGCCCAGATGAGGTTTTAGTAAGGTGAATAAACTGTGTGGGGTTTTTTGGCAAATGTGGGGTGCACTACATTGTAAGATATTCATTCACTTTAATTCATTCTGGTAAGATCGTTACTTGAGATGCTTATGGCTTGAAAAATGCCGCAGTGAGCCAGCAACCCAGGTGTTGTTCCAGCCATCCATCCAGCCGTTTATTCATTCAAGCCGCCAGCCCCTCATCCTCCCATTTATCTGGTCATCCATCCCCGAGTCGATCAGATCTCTCAGCCTGCCAACAGCACCAAATCAAGCAACGTCTCTTTGCAAAAGTCATTATTAGATCTCGAAGGCGATTTAACACGCCCACGTTACCTATTTTGGCATTCATTCAAAAACTACACACATGCTCATAAATATGCAAAATGGAAATAGAGGAGCTTAGTTTAATTCTGGAAACAACTGTTCTCATGTCTGCAAAAAAATTTTTTTGAAAAGGCCACGTTGTGATCAAATACTGCACTATTTAGTATAGTAAGCATGGTGGTCAGAAATGGTTTGGTTCACGTTTGGGTTTACCGTGCATACGACAGCCAATGCCCAGAAAAGACATTCCGCCAACACAGGTCTCAGAGCAGATTACAGTCTTATACAATCAGATGGTGCCATAATCCTTCAGTTATTGCCAGCGCTAACACCCCATCAAACAGCCATTCAGCCAACCGACACAAGTCATATACAGACTACATGTACATGTACGTATGATGAGCTTTGAATGGCTGTTTCACTGGCCTTCGCTGAATGTCATTATGCTCCGAGTCACTACAGTTAAAAGAAGAAATAAAAGAAAAGAGGCTGGCCTTCTGCTTTAGTCCTGTTTTTCGTTAATAGTATTCATGCTCCTGTAAAAATCTTTTTCACCTGATACATTCTGGGTCTTTGTAGGCCTGAGCGCAATTCTAGGTCACCTCCGGTGCTCTTTTCCCCGCACAGATGAAGCTATTAGAGTGCGATGCCGAAGTTGGGATAAAAACTTTAGATTCATCAACCAAAGCCACGTTAATGGTTAATACAGGTTCTGAATGAAGGCGTGCTGAGACACACAGTGACTCAGGTCAGCCAGAGGTTGGAGAGATGTCAGAATTTTTCCTGTGAGCTTGAAAAAGGGCCTGACAGCCAGAAGCAGAGTAAGACATAATGGTAGACAGACAGACAGAGCAGGAGAAGGAACACATCTATCTGTGTCTCCTGTGATGCATCACCTCACTACCCTTTCCAGAAAAAATGGGTGCAGTTGATGACGAATGGCCGCGCTCACAGGGGAAGAACAGAGCAGAGTTATCCCTGAGGGACTGAAAAGGGAAAATGATTATTTCTTGGCTAAGTGGTTCTGGTTAGAGTTACATCTAAATCTTGTCTGAGATGGAACTTTAAACCAACATTCAAACACAGAAGCTTCACTGTAACTCCTTCTTCAGGGTTACAGACTTTATCCAGACCTGAATTCTTTTGATTTGGTTATAATGAGTCATCCTGGCCATTATTATTACACAATGTATATTGAACTCAATAGCAGCAAGTATTTTCATGTGTGATGCATTCAATTATTTAGAAATCTAAACAAGACAACGCCTATTTTTCCTATATTTCAGATGTTCCACAAAGGGTATTCTTTTGGAACATTTGTAAGTCCCATAAAAAGAATGATCAAGTCAGCAACCTCGTCGGAAACAATTAGCAATGTAGACTGTGGCTTGAAAGTCGTGGATCATTTTCCAACTTTCCTGTGATGGTTTACAGCAATCTTTCCCAAACTTAGGGTTGTGACCCAAAATGTGTCTTTTATCTGTTTTTATTGGGTCATCAATTTGTAGCGTAAAATGCATAACAATGCTATATGTTCATTCATATGCAGTTCTGTTCAGCTCAATTGCTGTGTGCTATGCACGTACTCATAGAACTGAAGTTAAACTACTTTGTTCATCTGAGATGCTGTGCCTGGAGCTGTTTAGCCCCCCTCTTTCTCTCTCCTCCCGAACCTGCACCTGAAACCGCGTTCATTCAACATTGTTTTGATGTGGGCAAATCAGGAATGTGTGTTTTACGTTTGTATTAACCTTGTTAGTGTGTATGTGTGTCAGTTTTCATAGTTTTCATAAGCAATTCTGTGTGTGTGTGTGTGTGTGTGTGTGTGTGTGTGTGTGTGAGACCAATGTGGTGGTGACAAGTGAAAGTGGTGATTCTTCATGATAATACAATGCGTGGTTTGTTATGTTCTTCATCAGCAGATTATATATGCAGATGTTATGGCAATTCATGATGTATTTTTGCAGTTTTCATTGGGGACATTTCTTTGATAGAAAGTCCTTATGAAAAGCAAGAGCTGAAACGATTAAGTGATCATGTGAGAAAAAAGACAGAAAATTGATCTGAAACTGTTTTGATTTAATATTTTTTTAAACCAAACATGCCAAACATTTGGTGGTTCCAGCAAATGTGAATATTTGCTGGTTTTCCTGGAGGAGAAAAGAAGAAAAAAAAAGAATCAGCAGGCAAATCAATAAAGAAAATAATTGTTAGTTGTAGCCCTGTTCCATTCCCCTCATAGCAGTAGTAATACGTAGAAAATGGTGAACTGACCTTTAAAATTCCAACCACTGGTCAGCCGTCACATCCCTCCTTTTCTATCCAAGAACATAGACTGTATAAAAAGATGGATGACGCGTCTCCACTTCCTCCCATTGTAAAAAATGAAGCCAAAATACCCCGGATGCGGGAGCTGCCATCTTGCGCTGGTGATGTCATTTGCGTTTCCGCCTACACACTAAGCCAATCTATGAGATTGACACTCATAGTTGTCAATCATGATGTGACACCCCGTATTTATAGCATCAAATAACTAATTACAGACAAACATCAACGTGATAAGAACTACCTAAAAATGACTGAAACCATCTTTGGGAAAAAAGTATTTGATGTGTACTTTGACTTTTCAGTTTGGCCCACCTCCCACCTGCTAACATGGAGGAGGCGGGGCTTATGACATATCCTGCAGGCAGCCACCAGGGGGCGATCGAGATGTTTTGGCTTCCCTTTTAAGGAGTGGTCACGTTCTCCATCTTTATATACTTTATATACAGTCTACGAGTCTACAATTTTCTTTCAAGGAATAGTTGAATAAGCTTATTCACTTTGTTGCCAAGAGTTAGATGACAAGCTTGATTCCACTCTCATACGTGTCCATTTGATATGCAGCTGGTGGCCGGTTAGCTTATTTTACCTTAAAGATTGAAAACTGGGGTAAACAGCTAATCTGGTAATATCCAGGACCATTTCCTGGTCAGGAGTAGTGACTTCCTGGATAGCTTGCCTGGCAACCTCACGTTAACAACAAGACTCCAGATGACAGTAGCTCCCCATAAAACCACAACTTGTTGTTTTCACAATAAAATACAAGTTAATAAGTGAGCTCTAAACTTAGGTGGATTATTTTACCCAGTTTCCTCCTGTTTCCAGTCTTTATGCTCAAACTATCGCTTTAACATAAAGTTGGCTGTTGCCGATTATTTGGTTTCTATGGTTACTATGGTTTCACTTAAAGGCTACACAAAGAAAAGTAAAGGTGTTCATTCTAGTTTTTTGTTGGACATGTACATGAAAAAGGAAGAAAAAGGAAAATGGAGAGGAAAAGGCAGGAGTAACGTGCCAGGCACACACCCATACCGGAGGGAAATGATAAAGAGGACAGAGAATAAAGGCTCACAGAACAAATCATATGCGCTGGTATTGCTAAATGATTTCTTCAGTATGTATGGTGTTTGTTCAACTTGTATAAACACTGTACAGAAAGCTGGTCCCATATCCAGCAGTAGTAAGTCTGTGATGACGCAACACAGCCAAGCAGCAGACAGTAATCTCTTCCCAGAGACAATACACAGAGAGACGTGACCTTGCATGTCCCCATGACTCCAAATCTCAGCACACACACACACACACACACACACACACACAGTGTAATAGTACATGACCCTGGGGTATTTCAAAGAAAAAAAATCTCCCAGAACTTCCCGCATTACCCCCACTCCTTCCCTCCTCTCTTTCCGTGCTCTGTCATCCTTCTGTGTCTCAGAAGTTGGAACGCAGTAGTGTATCCTAACTCACCGTCCCTCCGCTCCACCCTTCCTTCTTTCATTCCATCCTTCCTCTCCCTTTGGACAGACAGGAAACTTTCAGGAGACAAGGGATAACACTCAGCTCAATGTGTGCAGCCATGATAAGAACAAACAGAACAAACCACTCTTTGCAAAAATACAAATGGAAGCAAAAGTGTGCAGTGCCTATCTGAGCAGTAATGGATGCTACTCTCTTTCTTCTTTGCTAAAATTGTGTAAGACTAATGCATCCGTGCCCTTTATTTAAATGTTACTATCTGAGTACAGTGTAAAAGCTTGTGGCTGTTTTTCAAATAGTATGCTGCACCCAATGTTTTTTCTAATACCACAGAAATACAGTATGCACCTCACTTCAAATTATACTGTATTTCAAAATGGGTTCAAAGGAGTGCCCTGTTTGCCTCATTATACGTATCCTCATATGCCTTTACCGCGGCGTTACAGCATGACAATAACCAGTAAGAAATCTACACCAGTGGATAAACAGAGAATTATTAGCAGCTTGAATTGGTTGTTCAGCTTAAATGAAAAGCATTACTGTTCAGGTTCGGCCTGCATTGACCAGGAAGTGTTTTTCTCTGTTGCAATTTACACTGACAGGGAGTTACGCATTATGTTTTAGCCATATGACTGTGAAGTGTATTTACAAGTATAACTGAAGAGACTGACTGGTAATTTTATTTATTTTTTTCGCGTAATTCATGCCAGATCTTCCAAACTTTACTAATGTAAACAAACCTTTACCATCATCAGTAAATATAAACACTAAGATTTAATTATCTGTGTATTAACATACCTATCACTTCTGCAGTCATAGTGGAATTCGGTCCGGTGTTTTAAATTTTGGTGGTGGGATAACCCCTTTTGTTCAGATTTGATCCCAGATTGAGCCTTTAATTACATTGCTCTTGCTTCTCATAACCACCATCTGTTCGCAAGTTCAACGGACGTGACAAGAAAGCTCTCACTACTCCTTGAAATACACGCATGGAAAAGGCTCCGAGGTTGATTTACTGAACGGAAAAATGCACGTGTACATGAATGTAAACCCCCACATAACACACGCGTGCACTGTCATAGACACACACTGCAAAGGGTATACACTCTTCTCATAACACCCTTGTATTCGAAGACAATGTTTCCCCTGTTTTGACCAGCGGTTTTTGCAGAAATCTGTGATGTAACGCCTTTTTCACTGCTTGTGATGAGAAAATATAGCACTGGCAGCCTTGCGGTGGCCAGAAGAAAAAAGGGAAAAAAACATAGTTCTTTTTTGGCAAGAGTTTACAGGGATGCATTTCATTCCACATCATTCCATGGTGATTTTCTCAATTCCTAGAATACCTTTTAACAGTCCTTGAAGAGCATCATAAGAGCAAAAAATTGAAGGGAAGGAAATGCGAAAAGATGTGTCAAAGATTTGAAAGCAAACAGCCTTTCATCTGCCTTTATCTCTCTCTTTCCTTTCTAAAAATAACTTTGTTTAAATGCAAAGTGCCCTAATTACTGGGCCACGGCACTGCTTGTTTAAGCTTTACGAAGTTTCTTTGGAGAAGATTAAATCTCGTCTGCGTTTTCATCTCAACATCCGAGTTGACAAGGGGTCAGTGGAGACACTGCGCTGCAGCCAGACCATTATTCCACCTGATTACCAGTCCTCAGCTGTAAGCAAATCAACAACAATGTCGCTGCAGCACAATGACACATGCGATGGAGAGGACTACGAAAACAATGACGTGGGCGATAATTGAAAAAGGTGCTGTCGTGCCTTGCAGCATGCATGCCAGGACATGAGAGCAATCATCTTGGCCTTCTAATTTTAGACTAGAGTCGTGAGACCAAATAGACAAATAGGCTGAATACAGACAATGGCCCCCCTCTCTTTCTGTATCAATCAGTCCAGTGCAAGTGCAACTGTTAATAGTATAAAACACCACTAAGTGTTGAGACCCCTGCTCTGTATTGTGCAATCGTCTGCAACCAATAGAGCAGCGTGAAAATAATGCAATGCAATTTACATGCGAGTGTGTGTGTGTGTGTGTGTGTGTGTGTGTGTGTGTGTGTGTGTGTGTGTGTGTGTGTCTGAGCAAAGGAGAATGTGTGTCTGAAAGAGGAAAAGTGCTGAAACCACAACATTGTTTTGGTCTTATTAACTTAGGGTGCTGAACTGCTGATGCAATTTTATATTAGTTTTATATCAATTTTAACATCAATAATAGATCCTGTAGTTGGTGACGGAATTTCATGGCGGCACAGTGTAAAGTGTACTGGTTGTTTGCAATTTTTTTAAACACAGGCTGTATTTAGGATTACTGAAGTACTTTCCCCCCCAGAGCTTTGTGTGTGATCAAAGGAAAAGCAAAGATTACACGTCAATTCAGGCTTAGCAGAATGTTGTTGTTTTTTTAAAAAGGCACCACAGATACTTTGTAGTGACAGAAGAAAAAAAGACAGAAAGGAGGGAACGGCCAAAGCCTCCAGGGAAGCGCTTCAAATCAATCTGAATTGTATTAAACGTGTTTCTCACACTTCATGTGACCTCCTGCCACACTGTGTGGAACAGCAAACCCAAACGGTGGAGCTGTCAGAGATGTCTGTACAACAGGCTGCTAGACCTCAGTCGTGGGGGGAAGATGACACAAACAAGAGTAAAACAAAACGAGTAGAGAACTCACCTCCTCCACTGTGAGGGGCATGCATATCCTGTACTCCTTCAGCAACATCTTCCCCCTTCGCGCGTCTCTCGTGTGTGCTCACAATGTGTCAAACCAGCCAAGTAACTGTTCCCACCGCCGCCCGACGGGATGTGTGTAATATCTGGAGACGTGTCAGCGCATGTGGAAGGGTGGTTAGCCCGGGTTATGAAATACACCCCGAGTTACAGCTGAGTTCATCGGAACCAGGGGGCACTTACTCCGGGAGGGAACGCGAGAGCAGAAATGAGCTCGGTGGAGGGCTGTCCCCCTGCTATCACACCGATGAGTCAAGCTACAAGCGACACGGCACCGAGCAACACCGGAACTCGTAGGATTTGGGGCTTCAGAATAAGAGCCTGGAATGTGTCACGTTTGAAAAGAAAACACTGCAGATGTCTGTTGTTTCTGTCAGTCTTATAAATGTATTTATTTTCCAAAAAACATTTTTATCAGAAGGCAGCCTGATCAAGATCAGACCAAGAGGTGCCTCAAAAGCTACATATGTTGTTTTTGGTATTTTGATTAGCAAATGTTGCACCACTCACATACAATATAAACGTAAGCAGATCCTGCATTATTAGCTTTTGGTGGTGGGGGGGGGGGGGTTTTCCTGAAAATAAAAATTCAGGGAATAATTTTGTTTTCTAACA